>WBMZ01011088.1:0-216751 GCA_013400975.1 Atrichornis clamosus | reverse complement strand
ACCCCACCCGCAAAAAAAAAAAGAAATAAAAAAAAAAAAAAAAAAAAAAAGTTGCGTAAGTGACAGAAGATATTTCACACAGGTTGTAACAAGCCATGAAGCTTCTCTCAGAGGGCAACTTATTTGTACTTTCTGTACTGGACAATTAATGTCATTAGAGAGCACAGGATTAATAGCCCTCATTAAAAGCATCTGGAGAATTTCACTGCTACAGTAGCTGTGACCAACCCAGAATGCCCAAGTACAAATCAAGGTTGCATCCTTCACTCCTGTATGGAATTTTTGCTGAATATACTCTTATTTATTATACCTATGGTCTCTCTGGATCTCTCTGTGTATTTATTTTCATTGAAAGAGCATTGCTTTACTCTGTTGTGACAACATCCAGTGGCTGCTAACACAAGATTTCAATGCTAGCACTGAACAGGAGAAGGCACCCCAAAGAACAGGGAGTTCTGAAGAGCCTAAAATCTAATAAGCAATTTAAGGGAGGGTGATAAGACTTAAATAAAAACAATCTGAAATATTAAAAAAGAGCAGGTTTTCAAGTCTGGACAGACATTCCATCAAATTTTAAATGATAACTAAAAAGAAAATCAGCAAACTATTTCACCATCATGTCATTTATAATCCAACTTGATGCTGGCACACGAAACCAGCTCTGCGTAGTTTTCAGAACACATATATAGATTATATATTCAGCTTGCTATGTCTACATACGTGCTGCATGAACCAATTAAAGAGATCTACTTGATAACTAAATTCTGAGAGACGGTAATGGACAAAGGAGATTACCAGATGACAAAAATCCTGTGATATGCAGTGAACCTTTACAGAACCATCACATATGACAGGCCAATTCATGGTCTCTCCTAAATGGAACATCCAGACAAATCTAAAGAAACTCAGATTATGAGTCCTTCAGGTAAAGATGTGTTGTACCTCAGATTCGTATGGGTTAAAGAAGTTTTATGCAAATCACAGCTCATATACCTCATTACCTACCTTTTTGTAACTTCACATCTTCAAGGAGGAATTTCTAGGGGGTGAAGGAGGGGAAGAGTCACAGGAATACTGGCAGAGAACAAACCACTCAGAATATAAAACTTTTTTTTTAAAATTATGAAATTGAGATTAATTCACTAAAATGAACCTTCATTAATACATGGCAGTACAGTGAATGTTGGCATCTACTAAGTCACCTGGGAGTCCTGCCTAAAATGTTTGCTCAGGACAACTTTGAGAGAGCCAGCAGGACTTACCCTATTTGCATATAATTCTTTTACCCCACTAGCACATAACGCTGTTACCTCGAGCTGTGTTTCAGTGAGTACTCTCAGACAGTCTGAGATGAAGTTGCATGACTGATCCCGATGCGCTCTAGCTCATAAGCCATTCCCTTTCCTAAAAACTCTTACATGACAGGCAACACGCAGACTTTAGAGAAAACTCAGACAAGCCTTGCTGAACCAGTCAGTTCTCCCAGCACAGCTCAAGTGTCTTGGGCAACAGATTTTGTTCAGTGCTAGAGGTCTCAAAGAGGAGACTTAGAGAAGTACTCGTCTATGGAAAAATACTTAGATCGGAAGGAAAACGTGAGGAATTCAGTTATTCTCTGTTTGAAAACAAGCATAACAGCTCACCCCAGTCTACTGCAAACCTCCTCCCAGGGGTGAAGAAGGTGCCTGTGGGCTGAGGGTTAGTTTTGGTGCAGCTCTGCAGTGCAGCTTGTCCCAGGTGTCTGAAAGGCTGCTAAAGTGTTAGACACATCTGGGAAACACCAGGCAGAAGGAACACCTTAACAAGGGAAAAACACAGGCAGAGGTGAGGCTGTTGAGACGGAGATAGCACCTCCTGAATTCAAAAGGAAAAGACACCAGCATATGAAAGCATAAAACCACGTGAGGGAAATTACTGTATCAAACTGGGGTCTCAACAATGACATTCATCCTGTTTTGAGAAACACTGAGAGTGATTTCTCCACCTGACTGACAAGAGCTTGTCTGGCAGCAGCTCCCCAACACTCACTGGCAAGGGCAGTGCAGCAGCCAGTTAGGTCCAGCTACCCACTGCACGTGTGGCCAAGAAATAATTGCTTTACACTCACAAATATTTCCTGTTTGCAGAACCTTTCTGCACACAGTAGAAGCTGCTCAAGTGAAGCAACCCCCTGAGGAAGGACACTGTGGGCATGAAGGAGGAAACAGTCTGCAATGAAAGGATTTAAAAAAAAAAAAAAAAAAAAAAGACAACCAGGAAAAGATACTAGCTCTTCTTCTGATGCATGACACTGCTGCAATAGACCCACATCCTGGAGATTTTCTGTCTGTAGCCAGAAGAAAGGATTAAGCCACATCACAAATACTTCAGAAATAAACTTTCTGGTGATGAGCTGCCAAGTGAAGGCCAGCTTTGGATTAAAAACTAAATTCAATACCATTACTTAAAAGTAAAAGGGCAAAACTAGAGCTTAGCATCAATTAGAACAAAAATCCAACTACCTATTTAATTTCTGTTATATAGGGTGACTATTCAAAACAGTATTTTATGATGAAACATTTAGCAATATTGTATCAATAATCATTTTCTTCAAAAACAATACCAACCTACTAGAAAAATGCCAGTGCTGACATAACAATAAAATAGTCAGAAGTGGTGTCTGCTAAAAAAATGTTCCCTATAAAACTCTGCATGTTACCAAAATCCCAAGAGGCAGAGTAAATCTATCCTTGCAATGGCCCTTAACTCTTCCGTGGAGACATAATGGCATTTAAGTATTTCAGAATAGTGAAAGGTCCAAAGAGTTTGGAAAGACAGTCCTGTGAAAGGTCTCAGAAATACCTATAAAACAGACAATGCACCTACTAGAGATAATTTTTTGGTGTGGCAGAGTGTGAGGGGACAGGAAGTTGCACTGATAGCATTGAATAGGAACCAAACTTAAGAAACTGTGTTTTCTTCCCAGGCTATTTAAAATTAGTCATTTTCTTGTCTGTGATCAAACATTCCTGAATTGCCATTTACAGAAATCTTCAAGAGTAAGATCAGTTGTATTATCTCCTCTAGACCAGACATTATTGGACATCAAAAATAGTCTAAATAGAACAAAACAGCACAAGCATTTAAAGTATAATTCCCCAGTAATTAAGGGAATTCCCTGCCCCTCCAAACAAATATAAAGCATTGGATGAAATAGCAAAAATAGCATTCCTGCAGTGAAGAATGCCTTCTCTAGACAGCTTTTGTATATGAAGGCATCATATCTCACATTTAGAGGTAGAAGGATAAGCCATAGACATAAAATAATTTTTATGAAGAACTTTGAGAAGCTCAAGCCTAATTTCAAGAGCACTTCACTTCTGCTTTAGTATATTCAGACAAACAGTTCAGCAGCCTGATATAAATATGGCAGAACTTTTTGTTCTCAAAGTCAGCCCTCAACCTCAACTTCTTTACCCACAGAACTGAAGCTATTAAAGTGTTTCTCATTAGCTGGGAGGAGAGGGGGGAAAGGGAAGCCGGGAAGAAAGTGCAACTTGCCTATCAATAAAAACATAAGCAAAGAAGAATTAAAGCATTGTCCTTGATAAAGTCCAGCTCTTCAGATGAAATCATTCCTTTGCTCACCACTCACAGGTTTATACACATCACATCCACAACTCCAGGGCTCACACCAGGATCACCACTGGATGCTGAGCCACTACCACACTGACAACCACTCCTGCTCTGCAGGGCAGCAGGCCAAGGTCTGTGCAAAGAGTGGCTTCTACACACCTGACAGCCACAACCTGCCATCTGTTATCCCAACGCACCAGTGCTAAGAAATGCTAGAAAAGAAAAGGTAACGTGATACTTCTAGCACCTTTTGTTGCTAATCTGATAAAAGAACACAAATCTGAACTCCTGGGCTTCATTTCCACCCCTGGGGCAGAGTCTGGCTTTCCTGCCACTCTTCTTTCTGTGTTTTTCCTCGCCAACTTTCTGCCTGCTTTCCCCAGGCCAGTAATTTCCACACCCAACACCAACCAGTGCTCAGGCAATAAGCACATGTTGAAGGCAGCAGGGTGGAGGAGGAAGGGAACCCCCTTGGGAAGCACACAGGAAAAAAGCTGCTGACTTGTACGAAAAATATGTTTTTGCTTTAGGTTTTAATGGCATTTAGATTGAGCCCACAGTTTACAGCATGAATTCAACTATAGCATTTAACTTAGGCCATGACTAACAGATTTAAAGGTGAGACGTTGCAATGACTTAAGTTGCTCATTGAGGAATTATCTTAGAGGTCTCATGATTTGAATTAAAATCCATGAGTCACTTAGTTCTTCGTGAGAAAGGTGGCAGCTGATGTGCAACATGAACTCAAGCACTGTACTCCCAAAACCCCCACTGTGGGTTTATGAGCAATTCTTAGTCTATTGTTGGCAGTTTAAGAAGTCAAAAGTACACAGTGAGTTTAAATCTAAGGCTGCTGCTAACCCCAGTTAATACATTACACACATTGATCAAATGGAAGTGCTCGTGAACAGCTGTAACTTTTAGTCACATTTCAGTTTAAAGGAGATAATTAGGATCTGTAGGATAGTGTGCTCTTTCTTTAACTTCACTGTACTAATTTATGCCAATTATATCACATTTTGTTAGGCTTTAAAAAAAAAGACCATTGAAAATTACTTTTATAAAACCAGTTGTTCTCCAATTTTAATGTAACTTGCTTCCTGTTCTGTCAATAAATTCAACAGGAGATTACATATATTGGAGTTAGAATTGTGTTGAAAACAAAGCTGCAGCCTGCTTTCCTGGATGTGTTTACATGCATTATTATAGTTTGATCTGCTTCCTAATTTCTGAAGCAATGCATTTTTCCTCCTCTGTCATTTATTTTCCATGCAGCATGTTCACAAATGCTGATTACTTTTCTGCTAGGGATTTTAGCCATCTGTGCTAACACAGTTGCTGAGAGAGTCACACACAATAGGAAAAAGAGATAATCGTCATTAACATGAAACAACAATAAAAGACCTAAATTCTCAAGCTCCAACTTTGCCTACAGTTTATGATTAATGAAAACTAGTGCTTACTGAAAGCTGATTATGTGTTTCATTCTGTGTGAAGCCTGAGGGGCTGAAGCTTAGAACACTAAAATCGTTCAAATTCCACCCAATTTAATGAATCTCTTCAATTAACTTTGCAGATTGAATCACTGAGTCAGCACAATCAGTGCAGCAAAAACCATTAGAATAGATTTTCCTCTGTCTTGCTAAAAAAGCATCACTTGGTGATCACAGCTGATTAAGCAATACAAGACAGCACAGCACATCCAGAAAATTACATTTTCTTTGAACTCCCAAATTCCCAGGTTTCAAAGCACTGCTTGCATGCTTACCTAAAGTTAGCTTAGAGTTTAGACAAAGGCAGTGTTTCAGCTCAGGGGTAACAAAGCAACCATAAAATTTTGTGTGGTGTAGCCATTACAGAAAGAGTTGGGGCATGAGCAAAGATTTATTGGGGAGCAAAGGCTGTAAGAGTTAAGAAAAAACAACTAAAACCAACAAACCACTCTGCCTCTACCTTTTTTTCCTCAACAGTTTCCTCAATTATGGTTTTTTGATGTTGAACTATGAGTGAGCTAAGACTAACGGCAAGTAAATGACCAGATTAAACTGGAACACTGCTGGTTATTCTATCAAGGCCACGAGGGACACAGCACTCTGTTTTAAAATATCTAGTGTAATGCTCTCATTCCTAGGATCTTGCAGGTCCCACAGGCTCTTGAAGGGCAGCTGTCCAAGCCAGACTGGAGCCCAGCCACTACACAAGGGCTGGGAGAGCCAAGGGCTGCAGGATCAGCACGTGTTGGCTGTTTAATCAAGGCGGATACAGCCCCCAAGGGGGAAGCACAGGGGAGGAAGAGAGCACTTCTATCAAAAAGGCAGAGTCAAGCAACCTGCAACCACTAAAAACAAGGCAACTCCTGCCCAGCTCAGATTCATTCCCACTCTTGCTGTGCCCTGTGCTCTGCGGTGGTGTGTCCTGAGCGTACTAAGCTCATTGCCAAGGGCCAGAGGGTGAAAAGGTAAAGAGATTGCTGCTCGAGCAGCGAGTGCCCTGGCACGGGGAGAAGGGAAGGTGGCTCTCCAAGAGAAGCCATCAGCCTGGCCTGACTCCTGCCACCTCACCCTTCGCCTAAAAGGCACGTGGGAAGGGTTGGCGTCTTCCTTTGCTCTTCCGACAAAGTTAAAAAATGTACATGGGTTAAATTGCTACTTATCTGCCAGGTCCTTGAGGAAGGGTTAATGACAGCTGTGTGAGTGGCAACCCCACTGGCAACCCTGCACAAGACGCATTTCTCAGTAATTTATTCTAACACATGTCTTTTTCCCTTCCTCCAGTATTTCACCAAACAGAAGTACTTTTGAGAAGATGCCTATCCTAAGGAAAAAAAAAAGACTAATCCTAAAAAATATTCATGTGCTGATACTGTGAAAGAAACAACAGGCTATAATCCCAACATAAAGCAATCTAAATTGGAGTTAAAATAAAGCCTCTAAGTTATTTGGTGATTAGGGTATTGAATTTACTTATTTTCAAACTGCAGAAAGAATCAAAACATTCAAAATTATCTACAAAGTTACTTACATCACGTGTAATTAAATTATTAAATTATTTATATACCACAAAAATCAAGTAAATATCACATTGCTGTCATAGTTGTGCAACTACTAGGTTTGGAGACTACAGAGAAAGACAAAAAGTCTGTTTTGAAGTCCTGTAGTCCCCCTTTAAACCAAATCAATTAATTGTCTGTTTGTAATTAACTATAATAGGCATAGAACAAACAAATTATGAATGAAAAGAGTTTAATCTCCCATATTTCTTTCTTTACAGTGTTCAGTTAAAAGCTGTTTTATTAAATCATTCCACTGTATTCAGCTCATAAACATTCAGTCCCTTCATATGGTCCTTCTCAGCACCTCATCTGTACACCCAGAAAATTTGAACAATCCACTACGATGTCAAATTCTCTGCTTTTCACAAAATATTTTTTTAAAATCAGTGTTGCCTCAAGTTATACTACCAGAAATTTCAATTCTAGTGATGTTACACATTAACATTGGAGAGTCTGATAGTCCTCTTTTGCCTGAAAAGTGAAAAGCTAAACTATTAAAATCAGCGTGTTCGATTTTATTTATGTTACCTGAAATACGTTCTCAGATCAATTCAGATGGTTTTGTGGGTGAGGTTAATTCCATCAGTTCCTCCACCATGGGAGAAAAATCTTAAGTGTCTGTAAGGAAAAAAAAAAACAAAAACCACCACAATGAGAGACTGTTTTAACTTTCCTATATAAACCTCCAGGGCTGCCTTGCCATGGTGCATCAATAGCAAAACAAATATCCCTGCTTGAAAGATTCAGGTGTAACTCAGCTGAGGGCTCTACAATCCGTGGATTGCTCTGACACAAGTCAGGCAATTTCACTTCAAGTGTTTGAAATTCTATACGGTGTCAGCACAGGACCAAGTTTTTCACCCACTCCCAACGAATGATTCCAATTTGAACTATTAAATCATGGTCCCAGAATTTCTGATGCTTCATTAAACAACCCCACACTAGAAATAAAAAAAGTGTTCAAACTTTGAGGTACACAATGCCCACTTAACTGTCAGGAAACAGCAAATGAAGCACTGGGGTTTTTTGTTTGGTTTTTTTTTTGGCACGAAAAGTTAACATTCTGAGACAACTAAATTTGTCCTAGAAGTATTTATGCAGGTATCTGTTTTGAAATCTTCTTTAGTTAAAAATGTAGTGACACACATCAAACCGTTTTGTTTGCTTGTAGTGCCACACAACACCTACAGACCAGCAGTAAATTTAAAAGTCAGTCCTCAGAGCAAGATAAGGTCCAATCTGTGTTTCATTGTTGGCTTTTGGTTTGGTTTTGCTTCAGCTTTTTTTCTGGGGTGAGGGAGATGTGTTGCATTTTTAGTTGGTTGTTCAGGATTTTTTAACAGTTAATTCACTGTTGCATAGCACTGCTTGCAAGAGCTCTTGACTAAATAAACCAATACACAGAGTGGGGAAAAAAAGATAATTTAATATATATATTGGCCATCACAATGCCTTCAGTTTGCTGCTCTAGTTCCATTGTGCCACAATCACTATTTGCTATACAGCATACTGCCAGATTAATGCAATTTTATTAAAAACTAATGCAGCTGTGAGGTTGCAAATATTAAAATTTTAAATACGGAGCTATGTTTTGCTCTGATAATTTTTTATTATAGAAATTAAATAAAAATCAATCGTCTTACCTTCCTTAAACCCTACTATTGTATCATTCAAGTACAATATCATCTCATTTATTTCTACCCATTGGAAAATTGGTTTTTATAATAATATTTTTATAATTTGATTCTCAAATGTGCCCCTGTGCGAGAGCAGCACGAGCACAGGAGGCAGGGAACAGAAAGGGACTCTCTGCAGCTTCTGTCCCCTGCACCTCTGCAGAGTAGCTGCCATCCAGAAGTGGTCTCCATCCTCACGCTTCCAGATGGGACCTACCAACATGCCAGCTTACCCAAAAAGGTGCTGGAGCACACCCAGCGCCCTCCCCCCAGCTGAGGAACTGTTTTTGCTCATAGGCTCATGAGTTACTTGGGAACACGTAGTCAACTTGTGAGTTCCCCAAGTTATTACTGGGGTAATTCACATGCTGCACTGGTCTGTGTGAAGGAGACTGAGTCCTCTTTTCACGTGTATGGGTTTGGGGTGGGTTTTTTCAAACCCAAGGAACCCAGGAAATAAATTGTCCTGTAAATTTAGGGAGTTACGAGCAGACTGTGACAGCAATCTGTGTGGCAAACAGGTTTTGACAGGCAAGCAAGCCTGAGAAAACCCAATTTGCTTCTTGCCTACTAAGTTGTTCAAAAGCTTTTGACTTCCACAATCTGCAGTATGTCCAGAACTCAGGATTCAGGCCCACCCCAGAAAGCTTTACCAGGGAGATACCCCCAGTGCAGCCACAGCTTGCAGGATTCCCCAGCAGTTTAACATCTCAAAGGCATAATTTTGAACGTGATTTGTTTTTTTAAACAAACTTGCTTATATAAAAAGGAGTTGAGATTTTCAAGTTGCAAAATGGAAGCACTTAGTTTTTACAGTTTGGCTATCTTCCACTCACACACAGATTTTTATAAAAGGTGAAAAGAAAAGACAATCGGGATAGCATGCAAGAGTCAGAAATATGAGATCTAAGATACCCCAGGACCAACCTCTGATATAAGTGTCTGTCAAAAAATAGTGAGACTACTAATAATAGTACATTAGAAAGTATCAACAGTCTTATTAGGAGGCCCTAACAGCCACAAATGTTCCTAATTTACATTTGGAAAAGAAATTTAAAAGGCTAGACTAATCATTCCACAAGAATGATACAATCCTTTCCCTCTCCTATCATGACTTAGAAAGCTCTTACTAAAACAAAATCTTTAGAGTACAAATTAAGAGAGTCATCTGAAGATAAAGAATTGATTTTCAATAATTCCTGTAAGCCTGGAGGGACTCCAAAAGCTGTGGCTATATTTAAAACCAGAAAGTGAGATGAATCAGGCAACCTCTGCCCCATCGGTCTGAGTTCCAAATGAAGCAACAGCACTCTGCCATTCAGAACCACTAACAAAGCTTTTAGTGAGATCGTATAAAACAAAACAGGCATGTTTAGGGCAGCTAGACTTGGTTTGATGACAATTTGGTTTAGACAATAAAGGCTGTGAGGTGCACAGCTGAGATCCTTGGCACTTCAGCTCACTCCCTCATGCAGGCTGGGTCACTCAGCCAGGCTCCACTTCCTATCCCTGCCTACGAAGAGGATCCCATCGAGCTGTCAGTGGTGTCCTGACTGCCTGGCACTACAGGAAACATACAGCTGGCATGCCTGCCTCCTCTTCACGGCCTTTCTGGCACCATTTGGAGGGTTACCTTCTCCTACACAGGAGCACTAACACAGTGACAACACACATGGGCTACTCCAGAACTCACCTGAGTGCCAGGGCCCGAGGGTGTAGTGGAGAACTCCACTGACCAGGTCAGTGGCACTGGTTTGGCCTTGCCAACATCTGGTTCCAGCCTGAGAACAAAACCAAAAAGATATAAAAATCTTTGGAGTAGACAAACAGTTTATAATTTAGAACTAGCAGACCTAGAGTCAGACATGGATTCCAAGGGTTTGCATGGAAAGCGACAGAGCTACACTAATTACAAGCACAGGAGAAAGCCATGCTAAACGAGTTCCAGGTAAGATGACCATAATTAGTTTCCAAGTGGACCAATCTGGTCTAAGCCATCGCCAACACCTTCAGCTATGACTGCAACCACAGGAATGGAAGATGCTCAGCAGGTCATTAACATCTCCCAGGATGTGGCCCGCATTATATACACAAGGTCACTCCAGCAACAGCCAAGAAACTTGAAATTTGTCATTTGATTCTAGTTTAATTCATTCTCCCCCAGTTCCTCATATTAAGTTCCAATATTTTACTACAAATTCTGCACAAAATATTGCAACAAGAAGCAAGGGCTGATATGTTCTTCTACTATGCCTTAAAGTCCTAAGTAGTCATAACAAAAAAAAGTCAGTTTTCTAAGAGCTACTCTGTTGAAAATAAGCCAAGTAAAAAAAACACTTGTTGTGGGATTTTTAAGAGCTATTTTCCAGCTTCTCTATCCTGTTTTGGTCAAAAATACTGACAAGCACTTTTAAATTTGCCCCAAAAGATGAGTTAATCACAACTTTTCAAACAACATTAAGGTTTCACTAAAGTAATTTCAGCTTCAGTTTAAGGAGGGCTCACTCATCATTAATCAAATACGTCAAGGAGCTCTTTGGTCTAATGGTTTTGCATGCAAAAGAGCAGGTTAACACAACAATGGCTCCAAAGCAGGCACAGGATAAACATTTCCACCAGCCTCACAGTAAGGAGATCAGACTGAATTCTGTAGCCAGTGGTAGTGGCAGGCTGCTGTTACCAAACCTCACCACACATAATGCCATAAAACCAAACATATCACTACATAGGCAGAAATATTTAGCGTTGTTGGGATCACAGCAGGGATAAAACTGAGCACAATACAGCAACTTTGGAATTACTGACAAATTTAGAGAAAATTTCTTGACAATAAAATTTGTATCTAGTCTCAAAATATACCCATTTCTAATTAAAGCTAAATAGGAATTCTCTCACTCTCAGATACTGGAGAATTCTGGGGGCTGTACCTAAATTCCTCTAGTTTATTTCAGCTATGAACTGAAGCATTTTTGACCCGAAATCAGACTGAGTCCAAGCATCAGATAAAAACGTTGCATTTTGGGGGTTTTCTACCCTCTAAGGTGTATGAGGTAACCTGTACCATCCCCATGATCATCATTATTAAAACTCAGTTTTGGAGAGGAGCTCAGCTTCTCCACACCACAGCCAGGTGTCAGCTCAGGAGGCCTGAGAGCCATGGCTGAGAGAGGACAGGGAGTGCTAGGAATACACAGGGAAGAGCTGTGGATTATTATCCTCAGCTCTCCAAGCTGATCTGAATTTGGCTCAGGATTTACTCTTGGAGCACTTGAGCGGCTGCCCAGGCCCAGCACCACCTGTGTGACCCAGGGGCAGATCTCCACGCCCTGGCTCCTCTCCGTGCTAACCCTGGAGCACAAAGCTTGCCCCTGCCGCCAGCACTCCTCTTGGAACACCAGCACTTTCGAGTCTCACAGAATAAGGATCCCATCTCCCACCAAACCCCCCGTCATATCCCACAGCTTCCTCCAATCAGAGTCGGAGGCTCAGAATTCAGACGAAGAACTCCGTTTTTCCCACCAGACCCAATTGTTATTCCAGTGCTGGAATCCAGAATCTTAAACTCAATTAGATGAGGACAGTTCCACTAACACAACCATTTCTCATCATCAGATATTCGGTATTCTTACTAATGCTGGCAAATACACTTGTCCTTGGGGATACCCACTCCTGTACTATTTTAGCTCCAATATTCACACTCAGATGCCTCAGCTTGCTGCTGGTGGCAAGACTGGCAGTGGCAGGGGAAGGTAGGCACCAGGAGGGTGGTAAGGGTTAAGAAATTAGTTTTCCAACAGTAAAAGAGTGAAGAGTGCACCATATTTTAAATAAGCTTTCAGTAACTGCAAGATAAAGACTTTCAAAGTATCTCTCGCACTTTTAACAAAGGGAAAAGAGGTCTAATGCACCAGCCTCATTTTGTTTTCTAAAACAGTTTTGTTACGTATACAGGTGAACAGGCGGATTAGAAATTTAAGTGCATTTATACTTAGGCCCTTTAGTCTGCAATTAAAAAAAATATATAGACTTACATTCCATTAAACTCAGGTCAGAGGAAAACGTAGTCAAAGAAAAACAGTTAAACATGCAAATTTTGAGAACCCAAGGTGACAGAATACGTAGGTATCATCTTTAAGAAATGAAGACAAATATGCTCTACCTGGGAAAACTGTATCTTCATAGATTATGTCAAAGCTTAAGACATGCATAATTGATTTATCTAGCCCAAGACAAATGAGACACATGGAGAGCCAAGCCAGTAATAGTTTTAAGGAACGTTCATTAAATTTAACTAAGTAAAATACAGTTTGTAACATGCAGAGTAACTTCCATAATTTAGATGTGTTCAGGTTTTGTATTTTCATTAACGTATACATTTAAGGCCATACTGACAAATGAAAAGTTTTGGTGTAAGAAAATAAACCCCCAGGATAAATGCAATCCACAAGGCCAGATCAATTTGCCATTATGAGCACAGGGACCTGTTCACACTAAAATATTGCTGAGGAAAGTAAATGGAGTTCTTTGCTAAAAGCTTGGAACTTCAGCTCTGTGAAAGAGAGAAAAGCTTAAGAATCAGGTAGAATCAAACCTGTCTCTGGACTCACCATTTGCATGACCAAGGGCTGGGTTTTGCTTCGTTAAAAAGGCAGGCATAGGTATTTTGGTAAGCAGGGAAGAGCCAGCAGTGAGACAGCCATTCTCCCCCAATTTGCACAGGCCACCACTATGGGTTTTGACACTCCTGGAAACCTCTCTAAGCACACCAGCATTACCCGAATTAAAAACCTCAGTCTGAGAAGTTGGACAGACTCCCCTTAGCCTTGACTTTGGTGACAGACACAAGGACTCTGAAGTTGCTGCAGATAAGCACACAGCTAACTGTGCAACAAAGAGCTGAACGAGGGATCTCCAAATGCTGCAATATGACAAACCTCATCTGCTCACATTTAAGACAGAATTTGTCATGACAGTGCACAGCTCTTGCATTTTAAAATATAGTGCACATTTAGGCTTTAGGTTTTTTCATATAGTTCATTTAGATGCACTTTGCTTTAAACAAATTTTGATTGTTGGTGTGCATTTTATAGAAGGGAAATAAGATACAGACTAATATTTGGAAGAATGTAAGCAAGCTCAAGATAAAGTAAGTTTTATAAAGATGTGTCCAAGTGCTTCCTTGGACACAGCACTGCCACAAACTTGTATTATCCTGGTGCCTGCTGATCCCGGTGAGGTCAGGAAAACAATCCTCTGAATCAATTTCATCATCTAAGTTAGCTGGGTTCAAGCTGGTTAACTTCTTGATTATTTTATCTAAGGTTGGCAGAGATGTAACACCCCACCACATTTTACAAAAAAATGCTCGAAAAGTACATTAGTGTCTCCCAGGCCTCCCAGCTCAGTGCATTCAGTGGTGCAGCAGGGAGGTTTCTCCAGTTCAACACAAACTATATGGAAAAGCACAGGGTGGGAAAAAACCTGCAATTCAGGTACAGTGTAATACTTGGGAAAAGATTAAAAATTTAGTCAAGACTAACAGGATTCTTAAAAGGTAAAATTTTTGCTGAATTCTACAATTGCATAATTGAACGCCCTCTTTCTAAATACCAGACAGATTCTGATTCTAAAAAGGGGAAGGTTTCTCCTACAATTTTTTTTTACTGAAAGTTATCTAATAAATTTTCTTCCTGAGAAATTTAATCTAGCTATTGTGGCTACTGGCCACATGTCATCAATAATATTAATTAGCTCTAGCACTGACTGCTCTATCAGCCAGATCTTGTCCCAGCACCCCCATGAAGCAATAAATGATCATTTAGAATTGAGATTTTGGACTTCTCTTCAGACAGAATTAGCCATAGCAAATTGAAAATTCTCACTTGAAGAATCTTTTTTCTTCCTTCAGAGTTCTGTTAAAGTGACCAATAGAAAAGTGGCACACAAACCACGTTCAAAGGTCTTGCTAAGTAACAACTGAGGAGAAAAACAAACGTTGTCTATCCCAAAAACACAATTTCACTTATACGTAATTATTCAGCCAAGCAATTGGCCTGGTTTTCCTCAATATCTTCTTTACTAAGGCACATTACCCAAACAAATATTTACATTTAAAACACCTAATTTAGTAGCTGTTTAAATAATAAGCTGCAAAAAGAAATATGAGGGTAGTATTTATTGGATCTGAAATAATTCTTCATTTTCCTCAGCATGACAATTCACTTCATGTTTTCTAAATTAGAATCCAATGTTCCCCCAGTTCTCCTCTGTGGAATACAACATTTTTTTGTCCACACTTGCTCCAGGAGCAGCTTTGCTTCTGAAGGTGATCTAGCAAAGCCAAGGAGTGCTCTGCCCACACAAACACACACAGAGGCAAAGCAGGTAAACATCTCTCCCAAAACTTGAAGGGATCAAGTTCCAGTTCATTAAAATACTGTAAATAACAGAGCAACCAAATGGTATTCACAGATGAGCAGCTTTATACCTAAGCAACTTTTTAGAAACAATTTAGTGCAAACGTGATGCTGCAGACACAGACGCACCAGCCCTACCCACCTCACCATTCCACTTCAGGAAAATTTCCAGTCCAGTCATAACCAACAAATTCACTCAACCAGGCTAAGCAATTATTTATCTTGCTTCCCTGACTGATAGAAAAACATGCTTTTGTAATCATGTGTGTCTAGATAACACATTTCCTATAAGGCAACTTCCCCTGGATCCAACAGATCGATAGGTCTGGCCAGTTTATCTGGGCAAGTCTCAAGTTGACTTTGCAGGATCGCATGAGAACTGTTATCACTGCCTCAAGTCATGTAAAATTCTCACTCGTCTAACTTTTGAAGGGTTTTTGCTCACAGACCTCGACCGGGAACACATTTGGAGTAGTTTGTAGTCTTATCTTGAACTTAACTAGCAAGTTTAATTCACAGATTTAACGACAGAATTGGTCAAGTGTCTCTGCTTTTCATTGCTTCATTTTTCAACCGTGATAAATGCAGGAAATTTAAAAAGTTTGAGTGGTTTTAAATACTAGGGGGTTTGGTGGGTTGTTGGTTTTGGGGTTTTTTTTAGATAAGCTTCTTAAAGATTTATTTAAAAATTAATTTCTTTTTACAGCCCAGGGAAAATCAAAGAGACATTTTTCCTTAAAATATCCAACTATTTTACACAACAAAAAACATGACAGGAAATCACATTCAAGGAGTAGGTAGCTCTTTCAGCAGAAGCACACAGTATTGGGCACTGTGGGAAACCATTTCAAAAGCTGGTAGATGCTTTTCACAATTCCAACCATTCCACCAGCACAAAAGGGAATGTGCAGCAATGTTAAGTGGTGAGTCCAAGAAGAACCCCAAAACCACTGACAACATTCCCACAAGACAGTGGGTACATTGGAAATCAAGTGTTTACATACTTTAACTCATGTTACACCAGATAGTTCTTTGTTTAGCAGATCTGAATACCAACTACACTCTAGTTTCATGGTTTGGGTTTTTTTCATTCACAGCATGATTTTTCTGAAGCTACTCTCACAAACATATTTATTTTAATAAGGTTAACTGTTTTATATTTATGTTATGTCATAAACAAAATATCCTTTAAGGTATATTAAATAGAATAAAGACAGCCAGGTAACTAAAACACACATCATTAGTGACCACTGAATCCTTTTTAGATCGATCTTGAAATACTTCCTAGTTAAAAAAACCAAAACTCAAAGGTCTCATAGTGCTGCATTTCTACCAGTGGGATCTGAGGCATTATCACTTTCTCCTTAATACACCTATGTCAAAAATGAGCTAGGCTTTATTTCAAGTCTGTGAGGCCAATTTCTTGTTCATGACAACCTGGCTCCTAAGAAACTCATCCCATAACTCATCTGACTGCATTTAAAACAAGTTTTATTAAAGATTCTTAAAAATCCAGTTGCTTGGTTATAGTCTTACTATGGAAAACGTGACTGCAGTTTATTCATTACAAGTTAATTAATTTCATACAGAGATACTCTCCTAAGGTGCAACTAAAGACATTTATGACTGGGTGTGATGGAGAAAACACCATACAATGGGGAAAAAGCCTAAAAACACATTCTTTAAGTTAGTAAAACCTAATCCTATGAGTCAAAATAATTCCACACTCAAAGTCTATTTTTATTTTATGAGGAATCATTTCTTATATCAGAGATGTTTCCTTCATGTAAATGAAAATAAGAATCTGCATTAACTGAAGGCATTATTTAAAGAAAAAAACCAAGCAAAACAAAATGCCCAACAACAAAAAAATCCCAATCCTGAATTACATATTTCTAACAACAGGATTTTTTTGCACTTGCAATCTCTTCAGGGCAGCTGTGATTGAATAATGCTGATCTTGCCAGTGTTCCATGACCAAACCAGGCTCTGGCAGAACCGAGGTAACAGGTAGGGAAAGGCACTCTCTTTTCATTAGAGAAGCAGTCTAGCAGCACATATTAGCACAGGGTCTATTGTACATCAAGTTGCAAAATTATTCTGAGATCCAAGAGTCTCTGGCTGATGGCCCAGTAAGTAGAGATTTTTCAAACTAGATGGAAGTGACAGTCTCATTTACTATCAATTTTTATGCTAATAAAGACACACCAGAGCTGTCTTCAGCAGTCACTTGTGAGTTTTTAATCAGGCTTTGGCCATCTCTGTGCACAACCCAGAGGAAGCATTTCCCACAACAGTGACCTCTGGAACCAGTAGTCACCAGCAAAGGGCACTCAGGAACACAAAAAATTAGGCACGGTACTGACAGTGAAGGGGCACCCAGAGATGCACTATTGATCCTTCTGTGATTTGTGGCTTTGAGTCAACTGCAAACATTCGGGAGGTGAACCACCACTGCCATCTCCTCCCACATGCCCAAAGCTGCACCTGCACTCAAGGAATGCTTTCCAAGGATTGACGAGGAACCAAGCATGTGAGATCCTCAGCCCTCAAGCAGTCCAAGCTGCAGAAAAACTGTCAGAAGCCTCTACATTGTACAAAAAATACCCCACCCTACTTCCATCCCTCCCCAGGCTGCTCAGTTCCTTGCCTCAGTCCAGTGTCATTTATTTCAGAACTTGTGTTTGACCTGGAGACTCGAAGCCTGATCAGCCCGGTTCCCAGGGGGGTTGGGTTGCAGTTTTTAAATTACAGAACAGTTTTAAATTACAGTTCCAAAAATTGTCTATGTGGGGAAATATCCTTTTAAATCACAGAACTGACCATACATCTGTCAGTCATGGTATCACCTGCATATTTAACCTCCTGCTACACATTTTGTATTCACAACAGAACAAAGGCAGTACAGGCAATGTGATTTCATAGAGTAAAAAGTCAATAACTTTCATACAAGATCTGTACTAAGACACTGTTTTATTTGCCCCTAAACATTCTCTTTTCTTTGTATTGCATTTAGCATTCACTAAGTCATTAAATTAAAAAAAAAAAAGGTATTTCCCTGTTTAAAAGCCACATTGTATTAAAAAGTTAGGCAAGCCCCAAAATATTAAGTTTTCTATTATTCTCCCCCAATTTTTCTTTAGTTTAACACATGACTTGGGTTTTAAAAGCTGCAGGCTGCTACTGAAAGGAAAGTTTAGCAGCCTGTAACCACAGGAACTTCCCATCATCAGATGACAATAAAGACTACAGAAGAAGGATTTTATTGCTGCCTGATCACTGCAATGACAATGCTGAAGCGGGACAACTGCCACTTGCTGTTTTGCTTTCTTTGTTAAGAAAACTTTTCATATAAAGAGCAACTACACAGTTCATCCTTTATGTGTTTTTCTTTAGGCAAAGAGAAAACACAGCCAAGGGAAAAATCATAAAATAGTTCTCCCCCAGCACGTATGGATGGGTATGTTAAAATACATACTGCTATGGCCTAGATTCTTCACTGGAAGTACCCCAAAACAGTAACTATGCTTTAAGAGAGCAAGAACAGATACCACACCTTATAATCTCCCTTATTGGCTTCTTAAACAAAAAGCAATTTCCTAAGAACACTTCCTGCACTTTAACTAAGAAATTCTCTGCTTCTCCAGACAAAACTGAATCTTAGGTAGTGCCAGGGAGCTAATATCAAAGAAACTCACAAACACAAAACAGACCATATGTCTCACTGTAAAGTGAGAGTGTCTGTGAACAAGCTCATCAGTTTGGCGAGACACGTTGCCAAGACCCTGAAAGAAATTACTGCAGTTCCCTGCTGGAAGCTGAGAGTTATTGACCAAACAGACTTGGAGATCTTCCAGCTTGTTAAAGGTGCTAATGATTCATGTACGCAAGTTTTGAAGAAAGAAATGCTCTTCAGCAGTGAGTTTGATTTTTCTGTCAAGAAGTCAAACTGCACTTGAAGTTGTGCAGTGCTGTTATCTTAGTGAACGTGCTGAGATGCTTCAGAGAAAAATTATAATTCGATATATTCCCCAAACATCTTGCCTTCAAAAAAGGCAAAAATACAAGTGAGGTTTCTGCCTGCTGTAAACCCTACTTGTTAGGCCAAGTACTTTCATTAAACCGTTCACCGTCACTGTGCCATAACACTGCTCCATTACTGGAGACACCGGTGCAAAAGTGCTTGCAAAGTTCAACACCAGCAAGGTTTAACAAAACCAAAAGCCTTTTCAACCAAGTAGGCAAGGCAAGAGCTTGTGTCAGGTGATCTTGTATTTGGTATGCAAAGCCATGGAAAAGTTGTGCTGCAGTACATTTGTCTGTCATATTTTCTGTCATGATGGAAAAGTAGCTTGGAAAAGTGTTTTCTGTTCATTTACAGGTGTTTCCATTAAAACCAGGGAAAGAGGGGAGGGAGATGCTTTTGCCTCTTGCAGGGAAATTAAACGTTGCTAAGCAAATAGTGGAGGATAAGAACTTTTTCCTTCTCTATTTATATCATGAGCCTAAATTTTAAAAAAGTCTTTTCTTATTATCATTCATATTCTGGAGTTTCTAGTTAAGTCACACCAATCAAATAAAGCTTTCGAAAAGACACACTTAAAAGTGGAGATGATGACAAAGGAAAATAGAGTATATTACTGGGTGTGGGAAGGGGGAACAATAAGTGAGAAGCAAAAAACACACCTCTGTGGGCTGGGATTCAGAATAAGCGGATAATCTGAGGTAGGTCTCTTGTTTCCAATCCTACAGCTGGAAATTATCTGTTTATGTCCTGTCCTAAATCACAATCTGGACAGCACACAAGAAAACCTAACATGACCAGCAGTTGTTATCAGGAAGAATGGATCAATTAAATCAGTTTAGTCAAGATAAAATAGTCTCAAAATATGACTTTCTGTTCTAAAGCAGAAGAGCTTTTCAACAAATAGTTACATGTACAATACCTTTTGAAGTGCAGAAACATGAAAAAAATGAAGAAAGATAAATCAAGTTTGCTGTGAAAATTCCTCTTGCAAATTCTGGTAGGTGGTTGGTCTAGGCCAATCCTATTTAAAGAAAACAAAATACACGTAAGACGTGCTTTGATCTCAGATCCCGTAACTGGGCATAAATAAAATATGTAAATGATTGCCATGAAGAGAATACACAGCAAGTTAGTCCTGTTCAAAGATCATAAATGTGTAGTACAAGGAAAATAAATTCCTCAAAGAAAGATTTTCTAAATTAAATTTGACAGTAAGCCAAAGCATAAATCAGGAAGTATTTAATCACGTATTGGACACAGTGCATTTTTCCTGGGCTTTTTGCTTTGTTTTTCTTTAAACCATACTTCATTGTGTAACTCTGTCCCAGACAGACTAACAGGCTTTTCCACGGTAAAGGCTGTGCACAGAAAATCGCAGCTGTACTTGATGCAACAGCTACACTGACTGCTAAATTCCAAAAAGCTCTTGACCCCACCTACCCAATCCACCGAACTTATCAGCTCTCCCTGTGTCCCAAACAACTTCCTTCAAACCTGAAATGACATTATCCCATGATAAATTCAGCAGTGCAGAGGGACAGTAGTCACAGCATACCGCTAAAAGTAAAATAATACATTTACACGAAACCCCGGTGCTAGGAAAAACAACAGCAGGCAACAATGATGTTTCAAGCTGACCTTCCAAGAATGATGTGCCAGCGTAATGAAACCCCAACATTTAAACTCCTGAGAGAACTTTTAAATAAAGCAGGTGGGCATTAGTTTTCCAAAGGAAATGCTGGAGGAACAGTCATAACACCACTAAACCTGAACTGAATGAATGCACACAGACATCTTTGGTTTGCCATGAGAAATTCTTGAGTACAAGCAGTCCCTGCTTGCTGGGACCCTGACTGTGCCTCTCCTGTGGGAACACACCACAAATTGTTCAGCCCCTGTTTGCAGGACAGGGGGATGCAAGGGTGCCACAGGCTGGGTAGCAACAACAGGGTTGTTCTCTCAGCGGACACATGCACACTGAGCAAAGCTGTTGCAGAGACTGCAATTAGCAGGATCTTTCCCAAATTTAAAAGAAAAAAAAAAAAAGCAGCATTTCTGTGGGAATAAAATATGTCCAACTTAAATAATTTAAAAAAAAATGATAAAGAACAGAAAATTAGTTGGACCTTTCAGTACTTTTCATGATAAACGTGCATGGCACGGGTGAATTGATTTTTCTGCCATAACTCTGCTGAGAAGATGGTGTAAAATTTGTTTTAAATTCACACATTTAAATGAAAAATACAGTGCCAATTTGGATTTCTTCATAGGAAGGAGACATTGCAAGATATTGTTTAATCCAAGACACTCTTCTGTTTGTTTCTGAAAGAGAACTTCCAGCCAGAACAAGCTAGAGATGCACAAGATAAGGCTGTTTCAAAGAAATCACACAATCCAATTAACTGCCCTGCTGTCAGAGACTCCAGAGAGCTCCATGCCTCAAGTGAGCTACCCAGGGAAACCACAGCACTCACAGACTCAGAGGCTGGAAAAGACCTCCAAGGTCCTCCAGTCGTCCGTCCCTCAGCACTGCCATGTTCACCACTAACCATGTCCCCAGGAGTCACATCCACATGGTTTTGAGCACTTCCAGGGATGCTGGTATCTTATTTCAAACATCACTGCACGCAACTTTACACCAGCAGTTTGCTAGGTGCCACCAGCACACTGTCCGGATTAATTCCAGCTGCAAATTACTGCTCAAACAAGCTCTCCTTACACCCCCAAACACCTGCGGCAGACCAAATTTCCACACCAGTTTGTCCCACTCACCTGATGCAGCAAGAACCTGCAGTGCTATTCCTTCTAATTTCTTCCAAAAATGAAAAGGACTAGCATATCCTGAAGCTAAAGAAGGCCTAAGTCACAGGCGTTTAAAGTCAAGTCAGAAAGAAAGGAGAGGAAAAGAGAAAAGTAAAGGACAAGAAAGAAAGAAACTGCAGCCAGGATGTCCCAGCACTCTTCCCACCTCCTGCTCC
The DNA here is from genome assembly GCA_013400975.1 of Atrichornis clamosus. Taxonomy (NCBI): domain Eukaryota; kingdom Metazoa; phylum Chordata; class Aves; order Passeriformes; family Menuridae; genus Atrichornis; species Atrichornis clamosus. Next base: position 194,987 of record WBMZ01011088.1, on the reverse strand, counting down.
TCAGTCATTCTCCGGCACCGCTTGGGAAAGGCTGAAGAAACCGTGGAGGCTTCAGGAAGTGGAATACACCAGATCAAGCTGGGGAAAGCTCACGTTCCTCTTTCCCAGTGCCTGTTCCTCTCACAGCCCCGTCTTCCCCTGGCACCCAGTAGCAAACACCCTGTTCTTCAGGACACCTGCTGAGCTTGCTGCTGTCTGCCTTCAAAAGTTTTTCCACCTATCCTGCTTCAGAAAAATACCCAGAGAAAGTAAGAGAAGAGATAAGAAAAATCAAGGCCTTCTTTCTAATAGGAAAGGAACGTACTGAATCACACTGACACCCTTTATAGAAACACAGTTCTTCTGGGAAACTCCTCTGTTAAGAGGCTTCATTCAGGGAAATGAAGTATTTTCAATAAGCTTTGAAGTAGTATTTCATAATGTTAATCAGCTGGAAGCAGTCAATCAACGGAACTGTCCTGTGCTAGGCTTTGGGGCTCTGAGGGATTCCTGAACACCACACATTATCTGCAATAAAACAGAAAAACCCCTCAGAGTAGAAGTCAAAAATCTCAGAAAACAAGGAAAGCACCTCAAGAAGGTTAGCTGGAATTAGGGGATTCCCTACGCTAAATAAAATACTTATAAAGGACTTAAATTCAGAAGCTAACAGCTTGCAAAGCTTTTGCTCTTTCGAAAGATTCCACTTAATCCATTCACCAGTTATTCAGGCAAAGCACCTTGCCTGTGAGAACTCTTTTTGGGTGAGTACTGGAGCTACAAGAGTTTGCTGATTTCATGTAAAGCAATGCACACCACACAGGTTTGCTTTTAGCATTTTCCAAGAGAAAAGAACTATGCAGCAGAACTAGACAAATACGCGCAGCAGCTAAAAATGAACACAGATGAAAATTCCATTCTCAAGAAATAATGTAACTAGGAAATAGTTTCATACAACAGTGCATCCAGTTAGAGCACAAGTTGGAAGAGATAATTGATGTTTTTGTTTTAATAAGCAAGGAATGAGCAACCAAAATCATTCACAATGGCAAAGGATTTAGGCAGATATTTATCCAAGCTACTTTTCTTCACTTGCCATAATTTTAAACGTTTTAAGTTGAAAGTAAGCCATGTTACAAAAAGAACAATTTATACTAAAGATACATTTCTAAAATACATCCACACAGGAAACAAACTTTGAAACTTATCAGACTAAATGGAGAAAGCCTCACTTTAACACACCTGAGTCAATCCAGGCAGCTGCACTAACAGCAATAGGGAAGGGTTTGGTTTTTTGGTTTTTTTTTTAAACACCACAACACACAAAGTTGTAGCCTACAAGTTTTCTGTATTTTGACGGTAGAAAAAAAATTGAGCTCAGTAGTTGACTTGGAGAGATGGCTTTGCCATTCATACACAGATATTAAAAGCACCATGTTGCTTTTATAAAAGGCCAGTGCTACAGGACCACAAATTTCCCCGAGGTTAGGACTGGGTCTATACAGACATTGTTCTTTTGGTGAATACCCTTTATCTCCTGTCAGAGAGATGAAAAAATTTTTCACCTGGAAGAAGCTGCCTTTGAATAAAAAGGGCTTTCTTATATATTGAAATATAGGCCAACATAGTTAACGTTTTAAGCCCGGAAATGCTGGGCAAGACAAAGAAATAAGAAACAAGGACTAATAAACAACTCTGCCTGTCCAGGATTTTTCTCATTTCCACAGAATTAAATCAAGTTCTGCCTAATCCTTTCCCACCCCTGGGAGACACATTTCATCCCCTTGCTGCGGAGTCCTAACTTGATGTTGCAAATCATTCAAATGCCTCGTGGACTCCAGAATCGTCTTTCCCCGGCTGTGCTCAGCAGATCCCCCAAAGGAAGAAAAAAATACCCTCCTCTGCTCCTCCCCAGGGGTTTTCTCTGCCCCAGACACCTCTTGGCAGACGGAAGTAAAATCATCTTTCAGAGTTGGCGTGAGCTGAAACTACCGTGAACAACCTGACACAGAAACTCGGTGGGGGCTGATGGCAATAGTGACACAGACCTAAAACAGGCTTAACTGTAGTTAGCTAGGAAAGGATATGATTTGCAAACTAAATATATACCTGGGACAGATTTGGAGCTTGCAGGCACACCCTCTAAACCGTTACATTAAAATAGATGAAATTAGGTCCAGAGCTGATTTAAAGACAACATAACTGCCCAGTCTCACATGAAATTTAGATATATAGGTTATGATTTCCAGGAATACATCCAAGGAAATTAATTTTAGCTCTTACCTAGAACAGCATATTTCCAGGCTCTTTAAACAATTTCAAGTGTCTCAGGAAAGCAAAGGCTCATTGCATAAATAGGAAAAAATACAAGCTAAGTGGAAGTGTTGATGGCAGCACACGAAGAATTAATCCCCTAAGCAAAGCAAGCAGAGATTGGTTTCTGTATGTTTGGAACAAACAAACCAAGCCAGTTCTGCAGACCTTAATTCTCAATCTCGCTTCCCTGAGATTCTTTTCTAGGGGAAAGTTGGCTAAGCACACAATTGTACACATTTGTTTTCAGGAAGCACACTGTATCTGGAATGAACATCTCTGGCAATAGACAGCAATTTAATGGAAACGGATTTAAGGAACATTTAATGTCATATGAGTAATATCACTGCAAGCCCTTATTAATCTTAATTCCCAGATGACAGCAATATACAAATTAATATAGTACTTAAACAGCAGAATTAACTCAGGGAAAGCCCACATTTTTTCACCAGAAAACTAGAAATAAGAATACTTGGATTACAATGAACTGAAGTCAGAGTTGTTAGTTACTTACAGATAGATAAAGCAAAACAAACATAACCTTGCTGCTTAAAATTGCTGCTGAGCACATCACGAAGTTGGCAAGAGGTTTTGTGCCAAGCTCAGCCCTGCAGGGCTGCAGGGTCTGAGGCAGGGATAAAGAGTGTTTCACCAAAATATGTTATCTTGTCTCCTGGCCACTTGAAAAGTTGAACTCACTGGGCATAGAGGCAAGTGGGCTTATCTGAGAGTGCAAAGCCTTTTGTGCCAGCCATGGAGGACTAGGCAACACGGCACAGTCTTCATGCACTGTTGTCCACAACGTGGTACTGACAATTTCAGTTTGCTGTTCATACACTTTAAATAACTTTGCTGAAACTAACTCAAAATCGGGTTTTTAAAAATAAATAAATAAATGAGCAAGTCACTGGTGGCCAAAGATGAGTTTCTGTAGGTGGAAATTGAATAATCGTTGGCATTTTCTGTCAAAAACTTCACAAAGCCTCATCAAAGAGGTCACTTTGTTCTAGGGCTAAACAGAAGCATGAGAGAAGAAAGACTGGATTTCAGGATATCGTGACAGAACTCAGCAGGAATGTCTACAGGAAGAGCTACAAGGCATCTATCATGTGAAGCAGTGAACTTTAATAGGAATTTCATTTTACACGTGAATGTACCCTGTGTGATAATCTCCAGTCTGTTTATTCATCGTCTGGAACTCAGGATGTGAATGTGAAGGTGACAGGGGCAGCCAGTTTTATATTCCTAAAGTGTTCGAAAATGTATTAACCTTTTAATGATTCTTCATTCAAACCCAACTTTCACAGTGAAAAGTAAACCAATCTATTTTATTTTCCCTGTGATATTAAGCATGAAAGGAAATCCTGGTCCACAGATGGAAAAGTAGTGAATATGAAAGATTTAATGCTATTTACATCAGTTCTGGAGTCGCCTAAGTGACACACAAACAGCAGGATCATGAATGTAGCAAAACAAACCCATATATAATGATTGAAAATTTAGCCCAAAGGCCTTTCTATTAGTCCTGATCCAGACAAACATCTTCCAAAAGCTTTTTTTTTTTTTCTTCAAAGTCTCTAGGATAGCCTAATTCCAATCATAAGTAAATGTACTGTGAATTTTTTTAATGTGATTTACTGGGGGGTTGGAGGGGCTCAAAGAACTGATAATAGATGTTATGGAGGAAAAACTGAGTTAATTTCTTTTAAACCAAGGACAAAGCAAGGATTTGTCATTCTGATTTCAGTTTCCCTGGATGTGGACCATAGGTAGTTTAAAAACAGAAAACCATTATGCATAATCCACACCAGCTTTTTCTTCAGCACTTAAATTTTAAATCAACAGACTAAATAGAAAATAAGTAAATAGCCCTTGAAAATGATTCCTAAGAGCAGTATAACATCCAATTACTGGTTTTCTACCACCCAGAGAAATATCCTAGCAGGCATAGCAAGAGAATTTTTTTCTTGTGCTCTGTAGATATTTAGTGACAATAATACATTTCTCTCTGTCTGTTATTTATCCAGAGAAAGAATTAGATATATTAACCTTCCAGGGCTTTTCCTGCACTTTGTCTTTTCACTGGACCAGTAACATAAAAATTAAGATTCCCTTCCTCGTATTGGTTGGACTCAATCTAAAGGGTCTTTTCCAACATTAATGATTCTGTAATTCTGTATCATTAGCGGTTAGGTCTCAGCATTTTCTTTCAGACGCTGGATATTCAAAAAGCTTTGAAGCTGTGTGTGTCTTGTTTGTGGCCACGCACTTGACGTACAGCAGGGTCGAGACCGGAATTTACCGGGATGCTGCAGCGTTAGAAATGAGTTTCTCATTGCAACTAACTTGCCTTCAGTGCAGCTCAGACAAAATTTCAGCTGGACAGGTTGTAGGTTATGCTCACTAATGTCTGAGCAGGATCAAAACAGCCTTGCCATTCTTCCCCACGTCACTAATGGAAGTACAGGTCCCTCACACAGCTCTCACACAACACGCGCCAAAGAAAACCAAACCACGGTACAATACCCCTACAGTGCAGAAAGACCTTGTCTCTTTTACTCTTTTAGATATTAATTAACAATTCTTCGCTTAAAAACCGCTCTGTAGATTTCGGGAGTAGCAAAGGATGTCATGTTATGTGTCAGTTGCTATGGTAACTAATCCTTTCTAAAAGGAAGAAACAAGTTTGTAGAAGTCAATTTCCTACCATGAACAAAGGATGCCACTAAACAGTCTTTATTTTGCAACCCATTGCTTTCCTTTGTTTTCCTCTTGCCTATAAATGATCCCAACTGATTTAGCTAGATTTAGTCGGTGCATTCTTTTTCTTCCAGTCTGAATATTCTGAGCTTCTTGTTTTCATGGAGTGGCAGAAAACAAAAGTTCTTTCCAGATCTTGGATTGTTGGGGGTTTTTTACATTTATTTGTGTAAAGGTATAATATTACTGAGCAGTCCTTTTGAGACATACTTTGAATTAGAAATTGTTGCATTTCCCAGAGAAATTACATGTAGTGGAGAACTACAGGCACATTTTAAGACATTTCTCTACTTCTATTTCTCTGCCCTGAATCAAAGGTATTCAACAGCACTGGAAAGGTCCTTCATGTCTCAGTTACTCTGATCCCACTGTAAGCCTCTGTCTTGCAGTGAGAGATCAATTTACTCCCTTCATCATTCCTTTCAAAGATATTTTTTACAGGCAATACAGGACACCTGCAATTCTTTCTTCTAAAAAAGTATCAATCTCCTAAAAGAGAAATTTCCTTCTACCTGATCCCTATCAGTCAGTGGTCTCCAGAACTCCTGCCCAGAAGCATGGCAGTAACAGTCTCTAGAAAAATCCAAGAAAACAAATAAATGACTGCTTTGCTGGTGCAGCTTTATCCCAGTATAAGACTCAAAGAGAGCAGTTTGGGAGTGCTGCTCTCCAGACCCTCTGACAGAGCTACAGCAAGGGACAGCCCCGGGCCTGAGCACCCGGGCATCCCCCAGCCCAAAGATAAGACAAATACTCTGACAACAAGGACATGACTCTTCCCAAAGTTGAAATAGGTGGTGGTGGGGGGTAGGAATGAAGAGAATGCCTTAATAAAAGCTCCCTAAATTATGTCAAAACATCTCTAATTTGCTTTTCTCAGCCCCTTGCTCTCTCTTTCCACAACAACACAAGAATCATGAAGGAAACAACCTAATTCAAAGAGCTGTGTAACAAAAATATGCTTGATACTGTTCAGACATACAGCAGAAAAAGCAAGCAATTTAGCAATTGCATTAAGTGGCTTTCTTATCAATGTGCTGGCAAAGAAAGCTTGTACTTTGCCAAGCTGAAAACCTCAGAATAAAGCTGTTTCTGCACACTCAGCCATTTAAGAAGTGGTTCCACTTGGCATGGCTTTGAGCAATGGATTTACTTCGTCAGATTTACCAAATTACTCATCTGCCTACAAGAGTCACGGACAGGAGGGAAATGTAGCTCAGCTCTAACAAAAGTTGCTTTCAAATGGTAGCAAGTCAGAATTGGTACATTGTTAAGAGACAGGAAATTCCTTAACCCATCTAGTTGCTGATCTTGATAACTAGAAGCAAGCAGAGAAAAATGAAGGTCTAAATAATTCTGCAGAATACATCATTACATTTCTAGATTTAAACAACTCATAGAACAAACAAGTGTTTATTGCAGAAAACAGTCCTATGATAATGACTTATTTTCCAGCAACTACATCAAGATCTGGATGAAATAATTTATTCCCTCAGCTAAAATTCTCTATGTCTCAAGAGACACTGCAATGGAGATGAGATTTCTCCAGAGAAGCTCTAATTCTGCCTTACGGAAGAGAAAATCTATTTTAAGAAATATCTTTTTTCTCAATATTTGAATGCTGCAGTGTCAGCAGAGCAGCTGCAAGGGGAACAGAAAACCAGCAAGAAACCAGCCTTGAAGTGTGTTTGACAGGAAATCACCTAAAAGCTGTAGATCACTGAAAAAGTGGCACAGACAGACCTTCAGGGAAAGGGGAGAGCCGTAAAAGCTTCTAGAAGTTTTTAGGGTTATTTGAGACCAGCTAATTACACAGCTGAGGGAGCTGAGCTCAGGCAAGGCAGGGGACAGGAACAGAGCAGCTTGATCTAGGTCACAGAACTGCCACGGCTCAGGGTTTTCTGTCTGAGGAGCTTTTATAGCTCCCATCTGCATGGGATCTAAGAGCCTTACACTCCTTTAATGTGTTTATTCTGAAAATGAACCTGTGAGCCAGCAAAGTATAATTTTTGTCATTTTACTTGTGATAAACTAAAACCTGGAGACTGTAGAGAAGATCCTTAGTTGGCATAAATTGTCAAAGCTCTGTTAAAACCACAGGTGTCCATCCACTGGTCCAGTAAGGTGAGAGGAACTTAAATGATTTCAACCAGCTGAGGGGTTTTCCCTATATCGTGATGTGTTCAAAATCACACAGGCTCGTGAAAGTATTGGAAATGAAAGCAGTCTTCTGAGGAACACCAACAACTGGCCCATCATTTTGGTGTTCACGTCTGGTACAGGCAAATGTGACTGAACAACAAACCTCACCCTCAGAACTGTAAAATGCGTGAGGGAGCAGGTGAACAGACTTAATCTGCTTGGGCTATGGCAGGCTTCTTCTGACCATTTCTAACTTTTTATCAGTTGTTGGGTCTGTTGTTTTGTTGGTTTGTTTGAAGTTTTTTTGGTGTGAGTTTTTTGGGGGGGGCTGGAGAAACTTTTATTCTACCAGAAGCAGAAAGCACCAGAACTCAATGCAAGATGCTCATTCCTCATAGAAATGAAGTTGGGAGCTAAGTATACAGAATTAAAGCTTTTTTCCAAAATTAATAGTCCTTTTAAAAGTGCTTTCATTGGCTTTATAGCAGCTTGAATTTCACACTTCTGAAACATACAAAATATTTTTTATATTTTAGCAGCAAGAGAATAAAACCAAACAATCCCCTCCCTGCACGTTGCTGTGTGTATCAACTGCTATTCGAAGATCTATCTTATCTGTTGATAGTAGCATCAACATCTGGCAGCCTTAAACAACATCCATTACATTTGAATTTCTCAGATAGAAAACTTGAAACAATGAGCAGGGATGACAGATGTCAGTCACTTCCTCTGACAGGGCAGATGCAAATTTTTGCTTGAATGGTTCAGGGTTTTACAGCATTGAAAGCAAAACAAGAATTATTACTACAGTATAAAATGAATCAAGGTGCACACATTAAATGCCAAAGACAGATATATATCCCAATAATATAAAATTACTGCCAGGCAAACAAAGTACCAACCAGGGGCAGCACAGGGACTGTTTGTGAAGGAAGAAGAAGATTTGTGTTCTTCACTGGAAATACTTTTATAGCAGTCAAAAGAAAAATCTTGAACTTGACAAAGAAGGTCTGCTCTAACTTTGATCCTATCAATCACGAGTCCAGTAGGTCCTAACTCAACTAAGCTACATCTCAGTTTCATTCTTGGACAAAGCTCAAGAGTTTTTTCTTCTAACATTCTGAAGAATGATTGATTTATGCCTTTTTTTTAAATGGCAGTAAGAAACGATCTTTGGAAAATAACTGACAGTTTTAGGGTTTTTGACAATTGTCTCCCCAGAAAAAATTAAGGTGACAAATGCATTTGAAAATTACTATTTTTAATGTTGGATGGCATGGCAGAAAACCAATTAAAGTTGTAATTTTTGTTTTACTTGTGCTAGGAAGACACTGTCAGCACCTTACTAATATAACACAATAGGCTAAATAAATTCTGCTCTCACTCTGCACAGAACCTACAGTAAGTTCACCAAAACTGAAAACTACAGCAGGGGAAAGCCAAAGCTGTGCAATCCATTTTTGAGTTGTCTCACTGCCCACGAGGACTGTCCTTTCTGGCAAACAGCTTTGACTCTAAATCTCCATCTCCTATTCTGTCGCACTCTAGCCAGGATTTAGAAAGCAAGAAACAGACACAGGACAAAAATACATCTGAAATAGACAAGTCCAGCTGGGAAGAACAAAAGGTGGAAAAAATGAAAGAAATTTTTCTACAACATTCGTTCCCTTTTTCTGCTGTCATCAACTTGATTTCAGTTCAGATTTACTTTAATTTAGTACCTTAATTCTGTCAGTTATCACATGTGTCTGCAGGAGATAATTTATCAAGTGTCAGACTCTACTCCTCAGCTCTAAGTCCTGGGAGCAGAAATCTATTGACAGGTTTGGGGTGTATAATACATATAAAGTATACGCAAAATACCTCCTCGTTCTTGATAAATCAACCCTAAAAAATTACTGGTCTGGAGTTCTATTGCTTGAGCAATATAAAAGCCTGTATTATTTTAACTTTTTTGGCTTTTCCTAGTGGGAGGGTGTTGTAACGCAATGATCACGCACCAGAACGTCCCCAATATTTCTAATGGTACATACAACTAAATCCTCTGGTGAGAATGTCTCATCATTTAAGAGCTAATTTTGCTACAGGCATGACCAGGAAATATGTGCAAAGGGTCCAGAATCTGAGCACCCAGACATGACAGACCAGAAAGTGCCACACGACAAGCAAAGCAGTCCCTTTTCTGCAGGAATTACAAGCTTAGCACAGCACCACATGGATGGACAGAGCTAGGCTGTGTTCAGAGGACCTCAAACAGGGGAGGAATGAGCTCATGTAATTCATGGAGAACAGTACACCAAGGGGGGAAAAAAATCAATTAAAAAAACCTAAACCCCAAAAACTCACCTAACTTACCTAAACTTAGGTAAGAGAGAATGAAGAGCACACAAAAATCAATTTCTTAGACTCAGGCTTAAGGACAAAAGTAGGAATCCTTTCTAAAGCAGTTCAGAAGCCCACTCCAAGACTTGGATAAACAATCACATGGATTACTAACAGTTTAAGACTTTTTTCCACCTTTAATTTCTTGTGGAGTTTAATAAGAAGAATTCCTTTTAACAGGAGTAACTGATGGACTTGGAAAAATAGATCAGCTTTCTATCACATGAAACTTTTTTTGTGTTTCTTCTGTTTCTTAAACCCACACAACTTCTCTTCATCTGTTAAGCACCTTAGTTGCAGCCACGTTGGCACCACTTTTCTTTCCCTTTATAACACAACATTTATTCAACACCAGTATGAATCCTGAATCCTACAGACAGCACAAATCCTATAAAGCCTGATTCTTGCTCCCTAATGTGAAATCTCATCACCACCATCAGATAGAGTTTTGCATACACTTCATCAGCAGCAGAAGAGGAGATGCTATTAAGTTACATGGTACCCTAGAGCTGAAATATGACTAAGCCCATATGGTTTTGCTAACCCAGCCAGCTTTCCAGGATTATTTTGATATGCACACTTTGGTCCTTGAAGCCAGACAAGTTGGAGGTTTATTTGTTGTCTTTTACTTTTTCTCTTTTTTTTTAATGTCTCCACCATCTGTTTCATGAATCCTTGAATTTATAATATAAAGGTCATTGTTTCAGCATACAGGGATTTGGATTTCGCTAATAAGGCAGAAGTCGGTGAGAATTAAATTAATATATACATTTTAACAAACGTGTACATGCATGCACCACCATGAGTGGTTCAGACCACATAACTTTAAAGTATTTGAAAAATGACTGGGAGGGTTCTCAGAGGAAAGCCTTGAATGAATGGCCCCAAGGAACATCTTGGGGTTCTGGTATGGATTCTTCCCATTAAAAGACACAATTAAGGCACATTGCTGATTCTTGTGTGTGTGTATGTCTGCATAGGAAATACTGTTGCAACGCCATATCAGCAACATGGAGCAAATGCCCACCTAAGATCCTAGAGGAGAGGAACAGGATTTTAAATTACAATCTGAAACAAAACAGGTTTCACTTAAGCTCTGAGAGACTCATACTCACGGGATGTTGTGATGTCCAAGCAGTCTGTCCAGCTGCCAGGGCAGGGGTGCTCACATGGTTCAGCCCACGGCCAGGTGTCCCAGTGCTTCTGTCCACGGGTGCTCAGCCCAGGATCTGCTGTGACGACAGGCTGGAGAAGGCACAGCAGCTCTCAAGTTCTTGCCACATTTCTGTACTTTGTTGTAGGCTGCAACAACGTTCAGGTGCGGGATCAGCGTTTCTGAGACCTTCTGCAGCAGACTGTGAGGAGTGTCTCCATCCTGTGCCACCTCTGGACTCCTCAGGAGCCATCCCAGTCCTTTGCCTCCAAGCTGGGTGCCTTATGAGACTGCAGGTGGGTGCGCTGGAGATCTAAAGGTGTGGGTTAACATTGGTCCTGGTGAGTCATTCCGAGAGCCTCTTTCCTGCTGTTTGTCCCTGTAGGCTTCCACACCCAGACGTTCCCAGCAGTTCCCCATCCACACTGTCCCCACCTTTTTGTTACAGCCCCCTGCATCTCTCCTTTCAAGTGTGGCATCGACTGCTGTTGGAGGGAGTTGTCTAATGCCTACAGTCGAGGATTACTTTTGGCAGTTCTTTGCGAGATGTGAACTTTGGTGAATGGTTACTCAGCCAGATCCTCAGGGGGTAAAACCAGACGGCAGAGCAATCCTGCTGTGCTTACAGGAACAACGCAGAAGAGATCTGCACAGCTAGAATATCACAAGACAGCCAAATAGAGATGAACCACTTCTCCTCTGTGACCCTGGGAAGAATCTCACAAGATATCACTTCTGGCAGTAGTAAACAGTGACCCCTAACACCCAGGTTCTTATTGCTCCATTCCTTTGGAATTTCAGCAGCATTGCTGTCCTTGCTGGAAGAGAGAAAAGGAAGTGAGGGCACTGGCATTCAAAGGTGGACACAACACCAGTAAGACCTCTGCTTGGGTGTCAGGACACAAGGCTATGAACTGTTAGTGTTATTTAACCCATTCTGAGATCAGGTAAAAGGAATACTGGCATTTTCAACGCAACACTAATTGTATAAAATATACTTACAAGGCTGGGGGTTCTCTGCTTGATGAGTCCCTTGGGATATAAATGGCAAAAGGGCCACAGCCATTCTTGAAAATGCCCTTGACTACCTTGTGGCTGGGGTGACATCTTCCTTCCTCCACTCAAGAAACAGTCTGAGGGCAAGTCAAATATAAAAAAACTTACATGGCATATCACATTCAGTAACTGATCTTAACTACTGTTTCTGAAATGTGATTATTTTAGGACAGAAAAAGCAACCCTTCTGCTACTGTATTGTGATTATTACTTCTGGGCATAATTTATCACTGCCTTAACAAGATAATTGAAAAGGTAACTTTTAAACTGCAGTGGTCACGTGAAAGTCAAAGCTCTAGGTAGACATTTCAAATCGGATTTATGGGGGTTTTTTCACCAGAAAAAACCATGCATTTACAGAATGCATACACTGTGGTACATAAAAATAAGGTCGCATTTCATGATCTCCTACTCTGACACCTGAAAACAGTTAAGAATCAGTCAGAAGCTCAAGTGTTTCCAGTCACTGACTTCCCTACCAGAGATAAAAGGTCAGGCTGGCTTTTAGAAAAATTTTCTTTCAATAATACATGGCATATTCTGTCTAAATTAAGCACAGAACACACAGGAGAAGCAAAAGGTAAAATAATCCCAAGGATCTCAATTAGTAACATAAAATAGTAGCCACGCTTAATGAATACCCAAACACTTTCTGTGCAACACGGCAGCCTACACATTTTTCTTGAGCAGGCTTTTCCCTCCTCAGCCTCCTTCTCTCTTCGCAGGCCAGAGAAGTTTAAGGCAGCCCCACACCAGCTCCGGCGGAGGGCAGGACGCCCGCGGTCGCAGTGATTAGCCAAAACCTGGCTTCCCCGGCAGCCGGGAGCCCCTGCCAGCCCGGCCAGCTCCACGCCGAGTGTCCCGGCCAGGGCTGGGGACCCGCGGCCAACAGAGACGAACAGGCAGTCCTGTACGCACACGCGAGAACAAGTCTCAGCGGTACCACTGTGAAGCATTTTGAGGGCAGAGGGCAGCGCTTAACCTCTTTTTGGTAACACTTCACAGTCAGTATCCTGCCTCTGAACTCTTGGACAACCCATAAAGCAGAAACTTCAGCTCAGCAGAGTCCTTAGGAGACACTGCAGTTTTGGAATGGGTAAGAGCAACACACTGTGACATCATCTTGGAGATATTTTGAAACTATAAGTACAAAAAGAGGGTTTTTTTTCTCCTTTTGTCATTCCCCATCACATCTACTGCTCTTTCCATGCAAAGGCTTTTTTTTTTTTCTTTTCCTTTTTTTTTTTTTTTTTTTGGTAGCAGAACACTCTTTATGAGTCAGCAGCCATTTATTGCTTTTATGTCTCTTGAATTTTTGGGACAAGCTCTCAAATTACGTCGGATCTTCACTCATGTCAGGGAGAATTCATTAATTTTACTGTCTGCAGACTAGTGAAGATCAACTCTTCATTCCTCACTATTTCTTTTCCCCCCTCAACATTTTGGTAAAGCACATTAAAAAAGCTTCACTAAACTTTCAAAGATGTGGCAGGCAGTCCCATTAACATCACTGATTTTATTTGCACTTCTGCATCTTTATCAACGTCTTTGAGAATTAACAGAGAACTCAATGCTCTAAAAGGTGTTCAGTCTCTTTTCATATAATGTGATAATCTCTCCTACATTCACTCAATAGTTAGAATTTTAAAGCTGAGATAAAACAGATATAACTCCCCCAGGACAAAATTAATATTGAAATACACGTAAAAAAAACCCCAAATCATATTGTGGACTATCTGTATTCCTCCTGGTTACTTTTACATTAAAAAAATGGTGAACACACCCCATAGTTTGGGTCAGGCAGTGTAAATGTGAAGGGTGGCTAAAAGAATGATTAATTATTAAACTTCAAATAAGAAACAGATTAAAAAAACAACATGCAGCATTACTAGACTTTCAAAATGCAAATGCACAGCGGCCATGGTCTACCCACAGATACACAGGCTAGATCATGGCTGCTTAAATGTCATGTAAATCCAGACCAGAGCCAGATTAAACATAAATCTCTTCCAGACTTGATTCACTCATGAATACTCATGGATCAGTGAGCCAGAATATGAAGTGGGGCAAAATAAAGGTACAGCTAACCTGCACTTCAAACACAGCAAATAATTAGATAAAGGATTGAATTCATTAAAAATGTCTCCCTGGAGCTCACGAGGATTTGGGCTCTGGTGTCTTGTTGCAACCAAGATTACAATGATGTATTTAAACAGAGAGATATTCCATACAGGCTGAAATAATACTCAATTTGACAAATTGACAAGCATGCTAGAATTTTGAATTCGTATCAAATTTCTAAAGATTATAAGGCTGACTGAAGGAATCAGATAAAAATTCATGCAGCCCAGTGTTTGGCATTTAAACAATAGTCATAGAGATCAGAAATATTTTAGCCCAGGATGGAGTGATACTTTCCATGTCTCTAAGCTTCCAGCAGTTCCCAAACTGACAGTTGCCTCACTTGTGCCGTGATTGATTATCCATCTCTCTGTCATTTACTTAATCATATTTCGAATCCATGAAAACTTGTGGCATCTTAAAAAAAACAGGGGGGGTGGGTTTCTCAACTTAATCGTGCCTAACACGGAAAAGTTCCTTTCATTCATCAACTGTCTGCCTGATCATTTCTTTCCATGTGCCTAGGTTTATGTCCTTTGAGCAGTGACTAATTATTCCCTGAGGACTTGCCCTGTGTCATTCAGGATGGTATAGACCTCTGTAACAACCATTAGCACTCACTGAATTTCTAAGCTATCACCTTTGTTATTTCACTTCCTCTGCATAAAGAAGGTGTTCTGTACCACTCATTATAATTCTCTGTGTTCTTCTTGGTTACTCTACCCTTTCCTGAACTCAGGTGACTTGTAGCCTATATTTAAATGTCAGTTCCTCAAAATACTACGGAGCTGTATAGTGATGCTTCATCCCTTCTGTTTCAGGATTTCCTAACACCTTCACTTTCCTGCCCACCAGCTAAGACCAAGCTAACATTTACAGGTACCTACACGCAGCCATAAAATTCTCTGTCAATAATGCTGGATTTGAAACCTACCACGATACAGGATGTTTGCCTGCTTTCCTCTGTGTACATGGCTTTTTCTTGATCAATATTGGACTTCAGCTGCTCCATACCTGGCATTACCAGATAGTAGAACAATGGTCTATAGTTTGGATACTCTCCATCATCAAAAAGCTTTCCTATTCATCACTTTTCTATCATACAGATATACGTTAAACAGCAACCATTTCAGCGTCTCATTTCATTATAAAAATAGATCATTTGTTCTGACTGCTTTCTAGCTTTAAAGTAGCCATCAGTTTCTGAGAACGCGGCCCCTCGTGTCCTGTGACAGGTTAGTTTCTTTTACAGCCGTTGGCAACATCCTTGTCATACACTTCAATACTTCAAAGGAGGGAAAATGCAGGGGCTGCAGGGCAGAGCTATGGATTAATGCAGAGATATAAAGGCTTACAACACTATAGTGGGGGTCAAAATACTCAAGGATCATGTTACAAGATTAGTTTATTAAAATTAAGTATACTATCTTACGGAAAAAAAAAAAATCTTGTAAAAGTGATTACTTAATCCAAAAGAAGCTGTGCTAAAAACTGAAACATGACTTAGACTAGAAATAGAGGGCAATATTTTTAAATGTTGAAGGAAATCAATCATTCAAACAAATAACCAGCAGCAGTAGCGGATTCTATAAAAATATCTTTCCATTAAAATTATATCTTGCAAGTTCTATGTTTTCTATTATGAGGAAAATTAGATTAGTCTGTTCTAATGGTTTTTATGAGTTGAAGCGAGAGTCTACTTAATGATGTGCTGCTTTATTAATTCCTTTCTTTGGTCCAGTTCCTGGAAAATGCGCTAACAATCCACTTCTGTACCAGCACACCCTGGAAATCTTACACAGATATTAGTTTATTAAAAAGAGTAATTTTGTCCCTCTAATCTTATCTGGAGAATTGTGCTCTATTAAGTATTCACTCTGTGGTATTTACAAACCCTCTGCCACCCTGTTACAGCCTGTTCTTATGCAAACACTTGGGCTTCAAACATTGAACAGTTACCCAATCTCCTCCTGGACCCTATGTCTGGATAACCTGTATGATTGACATCCAGAGGCAAAGTCAGTAGCTGGCCAAATTTTCATTTAAGTCTCAAGTTCAAGCACCATAGAGATGCTCTGATGGATATGAAATACAGCAGCTGCTTAAAGGAGAGAGAGATGTCTGCTCTCATCTCCTTGAGTGATGGTGATAGAATGCCTTTATTCTCCAATTGCTGTGAGGACGTCCCATGTGGCAAGAGGCAGACAGCACAGACAAGGAGAGGGTTTACTGCCTTCAGCCTTGCAATTATGCAATTACTCCTCTCTGATATACTGTTCCAGAAACATCTGAGCTGACAGCCATAAGTCTGTTCAATACTCTATCAATTTGTGTAATATTTCTTCCTGTAATCAAATGCCATATTTCTGATCTAGCCAACTCGAGCTTCTATTGAGACCACTGGCGTGAGCTTCTCCAGGAGCTACGTTATCTCAGGGTGTACACAGAGCAATTGTCCTTGCTCCGAGTTCTGTAAACAAAGAGCAAAGGTATTTATCTGGAATGTGCTGGTTACATTTTCTTCCTGCATTGCTGAAATATGTGCCCAAGCACATCTCAAGTGATGCCTGTAACGTGTAGTTTGCTGCCTACACTGCTGACAGTTTAGAGATCAAATAACAACGTGTCAGAGGTGTGCTGATCACCGCAGCCCAGGTTATCTTACGTTTCCAGAGATGTGCAGCAGACTCACAAGCACCCTCCACCACTCAACAGCTCATTAATCAGCAGCCTGCTGCTCTCGTGTCCTTGCTATTCCACGCTGTCAGGAGCTGTGTTTACAGGAGAGCTCTCAGCGAAGTTGTCCCGAGGAAGGATGCAAATACCTGTCTGGTCCCTTTCCTGACTGTAGGATGTGCTCATTGCCACAATCACACAGAGATCTCTGGATAAATGGATGTCATTTCCCTCAAAACGAAAAAAAAAGTACTACATGGAAAACATCACCAACAGATCCGTCTCACCACTTCACTTGGAGTTCAGTGTGGAAACTCTAAAAGAAGGAGACAAAATACAGGGAGCATTTCTAATGTTTAAGATACAACTTTTTTTTTTTTCTCTTTTTCCTGAACAAGAACAAAAATAATTACTACTTATACTCAGAAAAATAAAAAAAGCTGTTCGAAATCAAGGGTAAATTCACTTAAAGAGCAGGAGCCCAGAAAATTGGCTTCTAAATTTGGCAATAATGCACCTGCACCTTTAATATCCTAGCTTTGAAAAACAGAGAGGCAAGTCACCTTCTGGCTATTTGGGTAGCACTGCCTGGGACTTCCTTCTGCAGGAAGCACAAAATGAGGAGTGGGAGGCTTTGCTGGAAACATATGGGGGCAATAAAAATGGGACTACAAAATGAACACTCAGGCAAACAGAAGAAAGGGTGGGGAAGTGTGATTTGCTTGACACAGACTTAAATATGATCTGAGGATTCTCTTGCAAATGGAAAACAGTCATTAGCTGTAATTGAATACAAGGAACAATATCAGACAGACCATCCATGAGCACAGAATAAGGGTCTCTCATTAAAATTTTTCTGCTAAGTGTCTTTTGGACATTTTATATTTTGGTGGCTTCAGCTATGATTTGCCATTCTTTAAATAGCTGTTTTGAAAAAAAACCCAACAAACTCTAAATACGAAAACAGTCATTGTCTATACCGTCAAGAAATCCCAAATTTGGGGGTTATATGTCACAGTACTACTATAACTCAAGAAGTCTGGACAAGTCCCACATTATGGTAAAAATGAAAATCACAGAATAAAGAAGTTGTCAGCCACAACACAGAACCTTCCTGAGAACATAGGTCTGTTCCAAAACAATGGCACAGGGGCCAGCCACGTCACTTTTTAGGAGAACAGCTATCCCACTTGGAACACTTCACCTGCTGTTAACTCTTCCATACTCTCAACTTCTCTGATAAAGCCTCAAGGAAAAGGCTTTTCTTTATATCCAATTCATGTGTGTATATTAGATAAGGTGCCACTGACTAATTTGCAGAAATTAGTCTCACTGTGGAAAGCTTTTGGTGTATCATCTTCTATCTCAAGAGAAAGAAGATGTAGGACGTGGTGGGATGAGAGAACTGTTGTGAAGATGTGGGAGTTTCACTGTGAAAACTGTTACTGACCAGGCAATTGGACACAGGGTCATCTCTAAATTGTTTAGGTTGGTTTTTGGTTTTTTTTTTTCCAACAACATCCATCCATTTTGCATTCTTAATTTCATATTTCAGTAAAAAAGGAGACTTTTTTTTCAGAGGTGGAAGGAAAGCAATTATTATCTTGGCTTGCTAAATCTATCAGTGGATATATGAGAAAACTTCATCAGGTGACAGTTCATTTTTAAATGTGGCAGAAGCAGGAGAGTATCAAAAGAAAATTAATTATTTCACTCTGATAACTTTTTAATGTATTATTTACAATTTTATGCTCAGAATTCTTAAATGAAGTCAAATCTCTGCATATTCAGATGCTGTTAAGTAATACAAATAACAACTAAAAAAACAAGCAGAGAAACTTTTAGTATCCTTGTATGTTAGATAAAAGTTTCCGGACTAGTAATGGAAAACACCGAATTAACTCTCAGAGTAAATGGACAGAACTATTAGCTCTTATTCAAATTCAGTCAGTAGATTATATTCTCTCTTTCACAATTAATAGGTGATTGCTTTTCTAAGACATTTTAATCTCTTTCTTTCACTTCTTAGTTTAGATCACCAGAATCTTTATCAGTCTACGCCTGATGATGAAATAAGAATTAACACTATCTTTGGGTACTTGATGTTAATTTCCAGCGTCCTCCTGGAGGAAACACAAAGTATCACAATCTGATGACACACCTAATGGCTTCCTTCTCATTTGTCCCTTTCACAAGTAACCAAAGCACTTTTTGGACTGTTTATCTTCTATTTCCTACAAATGAGTGAGTCCCCTCAGTATTCTCTTTCCTCTTTGGTTAATAGCAATGAGATACACAAAGCTCTGCAGATAACCCTGTGCATTTGCCTACCTCCACACACAGTCTGCTCCAAAAATCCTGATATCTATTTCCAGGCTTCTGCCGTGCAGGAAAAACTGTGCCTTGCCTTGTTCTCCTGGCAGGAAAACTTCTCCTCAATTCTACCTTCTTAGAGTCTGCACAGTTATGTATGAACGTGCAGAACACACAACACTGAGCATATCCTTTTTTCTTTTTTAATTGCATACAGAGCACCTCTGTGGCTTTTTTAGTTATAACGACATACTCTTTTCTGTGCTAAGTCCAGCTCACCACAAATCCCAGTTACGGGCAGAGTGAAGAATGAGTTGAAGGAGCCCATCACACTTACCCTTATCATCTGGAGAGTGCAATTTCAATGTTAAGAAAAGGAGTCACAAAGAAGGAACAAGCAGTGATGGAGCTGAGGACAGGAAAAAATCACCTACTTCCCAGCTCAGGAGGGAATATCACTTTTATCCTTGTCTGCTACACCAGACTGGCGCATTTCTTAGCTAAAGCCCTGCTTTTAGGAGATGGAAGAGGCCACACAAATTCAGCATAGATTGCTGAAACAGAACATCTTTTTTTTTTTTTTGGCAAGTTACTCAAAAGATAATTCCAAGAAAAAACTTTCAACTAAGAATGAAGTCTGTCCTGAATATTACTGTCCAAAACATGAACTCGTGACTGCATTTAGAACACACCTCTGCAAAGGACATCAGTTTGCCTGGCACTAATGAGAGGGAAATGAGCGCCTTGATTTTTCTCAGTAGTATTCCAAAGTGTGAATGCACTCCCACTGAATGTCCTGGGAGGTCCCCATCTCTGTAACCAAGCACTGCAACACCTTTGAGGTGATTATCATTGATAAATGAGAGTCACATCTTATCTGGCAAGATAATTGCCTGGTTCAAACACGAAATTCTGCATAAACATGCACGACAGATTTTCTCAAGACAGTGTCAAACAAACAAAATAATACTAAACAGAAATATTACTGGTTTTAAGCTTTTAAATTCATTGTTGAGTAATGTGGTGCAGCCATGTCATGGCACAGGTGCTTCAACAAAAAAAACCTCAAATCCCTCAAAATGGCAGAACATTGTGCAGCATCCCAAATTACCATCCCATGACTCTTAATGCAACATGCTAGAACAGGCAGTTTAGGCAGGAGAATGCTCTTTTTAGCAAGCTTTATCAGAAGTCATGAAGCCTCATTTCAACAAGAAACATCATCTGTCAGTTCAAGAATAAGAATGAATGATAATCTTTGTTTAAAAACTGTCAAAGAGTGATTCAACATTCATCAACTCCCTCCATTCTCCTTAACAAAATCTAAATACCCAATTTAGCAACCTTTCACTTTTCCTTCTTAGATGATGGTGTGTTACCCAACTCATTTTATTAGAGAATAATTGGTAATAATACTCCCCCCCCTGCTTTCTATGAAGTGCTGAGATGTTTCATGAAATAATTTCCATTTCATCTGGAACATTTTCCCTTCTGCAGTACCTGTGAATCAGCCCAATTGTCTGCCTGTTTCAGAAATCATTACTCTCTAGTGCAAAACATCTCTTGGATGCTTTCATTGCTTCTGAAAGCCTTACCTCCTGATGGATGGAGTGTAATTGAGCACAGATGTTATTTGCCATGAATAGACAATCCAAACTTCCAAACAGTTGCAGAGCATTGAGTTCCTCTGAGTGCACAAAGAAGATTCTTATTGTTTTTAATATTTATCCACTGGGCTTGAAAATTGCAACCACTTGAAAACATTACCTGAATCAGAAAAGCAAAGAAAAAATCCCCTGTATGGTGTGGATCTGCAAAGTCTTGATGGTCCTGATCTTACTTGGTTTGAAAAGCATCCCACAGAATTCAGTGGGATTTGGAATAGACCTTCTGTCAGGTACAGGAAGAAAATCCACTTTGTGTACACTTGGCATGAGTCCTCTAAACAGAAAGTAATTAATATTTTGACATTTTAGAGTAGTAGTTGGTATTTAAATGGAAACATTTCCAGAGATCATTGCACTTGATATCGAACAATGCAATTACTGACATCAGAAATAGGTCATTTCCATCCTATGGATTAGTGTGCTTGGAGCAATGCACAAGGCATAGCAGCAGTACTAAAGAGCAAAGAGAAAACCAAACCACTTAGGAAAATGCTGCAAATATCAAAAACATTCAAAAGGCTGACCTTTTATGGACATCCAATAACTTAGATACTTAGAATAAGTTTATCTGAAACAAAAATACATCAAATTTGGAAGGAGGTTAGCCTGAGGGCAGGATTCTTCTTGGCATTTGAGAATTCAGGTTTTTTTCTCCTACAGAACAGAAAGTGCTCTGTGTTTAATTTGTATTCCACGAGAAATTTCCTGCATTTTTTCAGCTGATGTAGGAAACTAAAAGAACTTACCATTTAGGTTCCATCTCTGCTGTTATGAGCATTCTTATAGGAATTATCTGTGGAAAGTATGTCTTTCATTGAAACCAAATGGATTTGTACATATATTATACAAAGGTTTCACAGGCAAAGCATTCCTGGAAAAGCATTGGTGGGATATAAATGTGCTAAATTAACAAAAATGCCTCACAACTGTTTGGTTTCTGAAACCCACACATCCTGGGTTTTGCTGCAAATCTTTAAAATAAATAATGTTAAAGCATGTAATTCATTAATTAATTCCTTTCTCCTAGACAGTGCAGCGAGAAATCAAACAGAAAAACAGGACCTCTTATTGACTAATACTTGCTAACATTACTATTACTAAACTATTAAAAAAAAAACCAAACAACTTGAAAATGTCAGAATCATTTCAGATGGCCTATGAATACGTATCCTAGGAGTTACAAATTGCATTGAATCAACCATTTGAATCTTCAATTAAAAAGCACCTACACAAACCCAAAGGATATTCAGTGGTTTTTTTTAAGTTCCAGGTTTCCTCCTCAGTGAGCTGGAGATAAAAGTGCCAACATTGAGCTTCTCCTGCTGTCACCTGCTCACAGAACCACACTCAAGCCATGCTGGTACCTAATATGTGTCTCCTGTAGGAAAAACCTCACCGAAAAAAGAAAGAAAAAAAAATGACATAGCACAAATAGACAATACCTGTCTTTTCAGAAAAAGAGTTTTTAGCTCTTTTCTGCTTTGACATTTCTCTTTTGGAAAGCAAAAGAAGAAAAACTCTATTGGCAAGGCTGTCTGTAAATCACTTTAGAGAAGTATGGCAATATTTGGAACACAGATGCTTTGCAGTTTTAAGGTATTTTGCATATTTTACATACAGGCATTTTTAAACATGATATTGGATGAAAAACTAAACAGCAAACTTCTGAAACTGTCATTTTTCTCTTATATTTGTCTTTTTAAAAAAAGCCACATGATGACTGAAAGAAAATTAATGCACCACAACACAACTGTACTTTATCTGGTAAGAAATAAACCCATATCATTAACTCTGCTTCTGTCCCCTCCCAAACTCGACACCTGTTCTTAGATTTGACTTAAGATAATTTTTGCAATATTTCCCGTTATCGTTTTTGCTGTGGCAATCATTTGACAGTATGTGGCCTTCCCCCAGCTATCAGTCAAAAGTCTTCTTCCTTGGGAGACTCACATCACATCACAGGAAAGCAATCTGCCTGGTCACTCACGTATTTTCTCAGGGATTTGTTCAGTGAATTTTATCAGAGCCGTGTTTGCCAAACTGTCTGTTAATTTAGGCAGTTACTTACGTTTGGGGAAAAAAACCAACCAAACCTTCATTACTGACTGCTGCAGCATCCTGCAATAACCTTTTAACGAGACACATTTATCGTGCAATAGCTTAATAGCTGGATGTGGTGGTGAACACTTTTCTGAATGGAGATTTGTCTCACTCCAAGTTCATCTCCAGACATCATACCTGGATTTCCATACTTTGATAAATCTCTTAGGTCTGACTTAATCCCGTCTCAGTCTAAGCATGAGGGATATGTCACAATTCAGAAGCACCGGTTCCTCCTTAGCCAAGGCACAGAAAGCAACAGAGGTGCTAAGAGGGCTCAGTCATCTCTGGAAGTACCTTTAGTTCTTTAAAACACCCTCAAACTAACCAGGGTGACTGTGGCCTCTTGGCAGACAATCACACGTGTCTCAGCACCAGCATTAAAACTCTGTTCCTTCAGCCATTTCCACACGTCCCGGGGTGAAGTGCCAATCTTCTATTGCCATGACACGTACATCTTGTCACACTGTTCAGAAGCACAGGGATGCTGTTCAGTGGGCCACAAGCACTTGGGGTCAGATTTTTAAAGGCACAGACACGTGTTGGAGTTTTAGGGCTTGCTTAACTTCCTGCAAGGCTTAGTTTAGCAGCACAAGGTAAGAGCTCAGGCACCTCTTCGCATCTGTAAACAAAATTAGAAGTGCTGCAGAGGCCTTAAAGCAGAATGATTCACAGCAACACTGTAAGCACTGAATAACTTAAGATTTGCACCCACACAGGAAAAACAGCTCAAAGGAATGAAAATGCAGGAGTAAAACAGAAGGGGCCCTGGCTCCTAATGTGTGCTTCTGTCACAGGAGAGTTAACATCTAATCAGTTATTTAAATTAAAATATCTCAGCGTCAAAAATAACTAAACTCCTTAACCATGGGCATTTAGCCAGAAAATGCTAAAATACACATCAAAGAATATTTCTAGCTAAAGGGTATGAACTCAAGGGTCTAAAGGTGGAAAAAAAGCTCAGAGCATTTTATGTTTCAAAGCTGAAACACACAGAGGATTTGAGACGTGCCATATGCTAAAGGGGTCTAAGGTTGGCTCTTGCCTGTAGCAGAGGAATGAAGAATATGGGTACAGGAGCTTCTGCTACTGTGTGATTAGGCTACATATGGAAAGCAATAGGTGGATGAACTGAGAAGTGTTTTTAAATTCAGTACTGACTCCCTGACTAGGTCCTGTCTTCCTTCTTGTAAAACTGACACCCTGTAAGCAAAAATTAAAAAAAAAAACAAAAACAAAAAGCACTAGGAAAAAACCAAAATCACCAGGGAATTCTTATCTCAGTCCCCTACAAAGCACACACACTCAAGATTTCTTGGATGTGTATTCAGCTCTTCTAAAGAAGGGCTGAGGGCATAATGTGAGTGTCAGGAGTCATACGGAGAATGACGTCTAGCTAAAACCCCTGGAATCAGAATGATTACCTCTGAGAAAACTGAGATAAGCAGTGCTGAGAAAGACAACTTTGTTTTACCTGTGCAAGTTTCCTGCTACGAGCATAGTGGCAGGATGGGTGAGAGAACTGAACAAGATGCAGTGCTGTAAGAGAAGTACTGTATTATTACAAGAAAAGATGCCTGTGCAGGCCATTGCAGTGAGTACTGACAACACACTCACCCAGAACTGATTCTGAATATCTGCCCTCGTTAGAGGCCGTGCTGGGAAATCTGAGGATGGGTAGGACTCAGTGTCAGAAAACAGCGGGTGCTTCTTTGAGACTAAAACACAGAGTTAGGCTAAAAGACCAAGGAAAAGACAAAGCTTGTTTCCATGGAAGACAAGCTCATGACATCTGATTGCATCTCCGTCGCTTAGAATACAGGTTAGCATATATACATCTGGGCAAAGCATGAATCTTGTCTTGTTCATCCTATATAGCTGGGGCAGTTTTTGTAGCATTATATGAAAAAGAGAAAAAAAAGATAATGTTTTCACCTCTCTAGATACTGCTTTCCTCAGTAGTAGCAAAACTGAAAAAAAAACCAAAACCAACCAACTAAAAATAAACCACACCAAAAACCAATAACTTTTAAACATGTGTGAAATTCCTATTACCAGGTTGAGATGCCATACCTGACTGGTCAGATTCAGTTGTGAGGGAGCCAAGGCAGCTGGCTGTGCTCGGCATTTGCCTGAAACTGAAGTGTTGAAGTCAGAATAGGAGGGGACAGCACAGTGCCAGTACCGATTCCCAGCTATTCCCCTATCATCCAATCAAGTCTGTGCTGGCCTTAGAGAGATTGCATTATCCACAGATGATCATAACTAGACACCTATAAAAATATCCTCTGTCAGGGCTGGACAGGAGACTAACAGGTCTCAAAGGCAGCTGCACGTGCTGTGTGTTCCTGGGGCAAGGTCAGGAGCACCGGAGCAGGGCTGGAACACCAAGAGAGGCTGTGGGGCACCGCAGGCATCTTTAACTCTGGGTTATCGGCACTTCAGCTACCCACCTTCGCTGTGTGAAATGCACAGCTGACAAGTACAGAGAGCTGGAGCCAGCAGCAGAGAGCCACGTGCAGTGTTAGATACGACAGTCTATAGTCCTGGTGACCCTTCCTGCTCACAAATGCCTGAATTCTGCCACGAGATACACTCTGCATGTCTGTATTAGCAGCAGCCACACGTTCCAGGAGGTTAGAGGGCACAGAAAGGCCTTGACAACCAACCCATCTCCAACAGAGAGCTCAGACAAACCTTTCTTAAACAAACTTTTCTCGAGAGACAGTCACAGGCACTACCCCAGATTTTAAAGCTCCCCTGAAAGAGGTATGGAAAAAAATATTATCAAACATCCCTGTTCCATCACGAGGTCCTGATTACACATTTTTCAAGACTGAGGTGAATAAATGGTTAAATACAGTTTGGACAAATCAGTTTCTCTTTTAGGTGCTGTCTAACTCCATGAGCTCTGATGAGAGCAGACCTTCACCAGTTTTGAATGAAAAGGATGACAAGAATTCTTTCAGATTTAATAGATGCCAAGATGGTGAGAAAACAGTAAAACAAGCTTTTCAAAACTAGTTTGTGTGTATCCCTCTAAAGAAAGAGTCAAGCCAAAAGAACCTGAGCTGTACCAGGTGCTTCATGAACTATCTACTCTCCAGCAGACCATGTATCTTTCTAGAACAACCTGGATCCTTGCTGTTCAAGGAGCATTGCACTAATGCTTGAACTCTAAGGAAACGTCAGGACAGGCTTTGCTTATGAAGTGACCTGGAGGACAGGAGTCCTTAACTTTTACTTGTGATGTCCTGAAAAAAGAGACTCAGAAGGATTTCAGACCCCTCTGGGAGCACCAGCAAATGGGAGAATCCATAGAACTGAGAGACTTGGAGAGTAAAAGCTAATGTAAAAGAAAGAAACCCTTGCCATCTAGAAAAAAAAAAACACCAAACAAAAAAAACCCCCAGTTTTATAAATATATTTTTGTTCATTAACTAGGAAGAAGAAAGGGGTCAGCACAGAGTCAGACAGTTGCCTGAAGAGATAAGTGGTAGAGCTGCTTTCTTCCTTGTCTCTTGTTCCCTGTCTATTCCATGGAAGTTTCCCTTCATCCTTTCTGTTGTATGATTAATATAAAGCTACATGTTTCCTGCAGTAACTAAGTAGATTAGTTTCTTGTGAACAGAACAGCTACTTTAAAAGGCCCCTGTATCACTCCTGAAAACAGGAGTTAGGCACCTAAGCAACTTCCTAATCTCTGTTGAAAATTTCACCCTTAGCATACCACACGCTTCCCTTCCCCATCTGCAGACTGGAGATAAGGGCTTTTGAATGTGGCTGCTGCTGTCATCCTGGAAATAAGAGAGGTAGAGAAAAAAAACCCACCCACAGCAGCAGTGACTGCTCAAGCTGGTGTAATGGCATTGCTGCACTGAGAGAATCCTCTTCCGCACACTGGGAAAGCGTTACTGCTCATTTTGATCAATTCCAGTGCACTCCTTCTCACCCCTGCAGTTTGTGACCTCCCGAGGCTTGTTTGAACCTTCTGAAAACCTAGATGTAAAACCATACAAATTAGCTAGGGTACGTTCCTGCTCCTATCGGACTTCATGTATGCCAATGAAAATGAGAATTTACTTAAATGGAAAAGTAGGTAACTACATATTCCACAGGATCCCTTATAAGACAGTCTAAACAAGAGTTGAGCTCCAAATTCGGTTCCCAGCTAAGCAGAGCTGATGTTGACTGCTGTGCCGTCCCTCTATCCATGCAAAGGGAAAAAGGGAAAAGGCAGCGGGCAAAAGTACAGCTAAAGCCTTCTGATGAACATGATGGAGTTTCTGTCACGTGCTGAAGGAAACACTGGGTCAGCTCTCATTTGGGATAAACTACTGTAAAGTTCTAACAACATTTAGAATTTGTGAGCACTTTCTAATCAACTGTGGTTATTCCAAACAATGCTGAAAAACTTACTTGGTCTGCTGCTATCAAAAACCAGCAAAAACTGAACCTCAAAGGCTTGGAGGTTCAAATACTTTAAGTGTGAGGTGAGTCTCATGGTCTTATGTTGACGCAAAAGTAAAACATATCGTAAAATCTGAAAACACACCTGGTTTTATAAATTATATAAAACTATATTCATTAATCCTTTACTGTTAAAAACAAAATAATATAAAGTATCATTTTCTTTTAAGTTAAAATTTTAATGAGCTTTGTGCAACAACGAAAGATAAGTGCCATGGTGTTTCATGTCTTACACTGGACCTACCAGATGAGAAACCTCGCAGGAATAGGACAATTTGGCACCTCCTCCTTCCTTTCAACATCACCACAAGTAAAAGTTCTGTCCTTAAGTCCTCTAGTTGTAAAGAAGTCTTTCTACATATCTTCACTCTGCCAATGGGGAAATCCTGTTTATGACTGAAACCAGACGATTTGAATATTTATCTGAAACACAAGTGCCCAGCAGACAAACGTCCACATCCTCTGTTCCAGCAGGAACCATGGCGTCTCCTCAGATTTTACCTCTTCACTGTGCCTTGGAGAAGGCAGCTCCACGGCTTACGCAGCACTGCCATTGTGAGCTTTGACAGCTCTCATGAGAGCACAAATTGCCATGAGCATCAAGCAACTGATTCTTCTTAAAGCGTTTGCAGAGTGCTCGCCCACACCCCTGTGCCGAGTGTTCCGCGGATAGCAGGAAAAGCAGTGCTGCCCCATCCTAACCAGCCAAATCCAGAGGCAGCAAGGCTCCCAGCAGTTGGAGGGCACCATCACTCCAGCCTGGAAAACAGCAAAGGGATAATAACCAGCTCGTGTGCAGTTCCTAACAAGCAGAGCAAGCAGAAATGCAGGATGCCACAAAACATGAAGCCGGGGGAAGAATAGAGCAGCAGGCTCACTGACAGGAGTTTGTTCTCTGTTTCTAAACAAAAACAGGGACAGTAATTTACAGCTGATCTTTTAAAGTCAAACTTCCATGCTGAGCAAACCCCAAGTATTCAGAGTTAGACTTGGGGCGTTGCGGAATTTTCAAACTCAGGTGTAGGAACACCAGTGTTAAAAATCACACTCGAGCTGCTAATCTGGGTAAGGAATACACTTGCTACCTTTAGTTCCCCATTGCTTAATATTTTGAACTATTCTTTCTGTAGATGTTTTATGTTCCCTGAAATTCAGTGAAGAATCCAAATTTACGTTCCAGTGTCATTCCCTGGAGAAATCAGTCCACGTCCACACATGCTGGGTTTGGCTGAGGCAGAGTTAATTTAGTTCACAGTAGGCAGCATGGGGCTGTGGCTTGGGTTCGTGCAGGGAATTATGAAGAAAATCAAGCCTATCCCAGCCCAAACCAGCACACCATAAATTCATTAAATGACATAAACATGGATACAGGAAAAACACCTACCTGTGAATGAAAGGAAACATCATTGTTCAGACAGGGTATTCCAACCTTCTACTGTGAGAGAACACAAATGATTATTTAATTAACGCAAGGCCACGTTCCATTTGTGAAGCCTCACTGAATCCTTGTGGCAGTGAAGTTTGCACACAGCTGGCAAATTTTTAAAAAGAGCTATTACAAGAGGCATTTTGAAAGTTTGGGAAACTCTGAACAGTATTAAAGACTAAATATTAATTATAACAAGTATCATTCAAACAACTTATAGGACTCTGAGGTACTAATGAATTCTGTTAAGAGCAATAATCAGGTTACAAATTAAACTACTGGACTGTACATTAGGCAAACTTGAGTTTGTTGAAGGTGTGTAATGAGGTTATTTTGCCTCTTGATACAATAAATCTCATTTCACATATTTATTATGACATCTTATCAAGCTGCTTTATAGCAAGAACACTAGACACACATTTTGGAACTCCTCAATGTCCAAGCTAGTTTGGAAAAGAACATCAAGTGCTCCTTCATAACATTACTATTTTTAAGCCATTTAGCTAGAAAAAAATAAATTAAAAAAAGGAAAAATGAGAAGTGCTAGTTTATGTTTCAGCTACAGTAAAGATATATTCATATTTATGTTGAGTTTTAAAGACTAAATTCTTTATTATATATATACACATATATATTTATTCTAAAATCCTTAAGTCTTTAATATTAACAAGTCACGCATAATCAGATTCTCCTTTTGCTTGAGTTTTTCTTACTGTTCATCCCTTAGAAAAAGTGCTCCATTTGCAATTTTCCATTTTTCCATAAAGAATCTTGCTGCTTACATAAAGCAGTTTCCAGCAATTGTCATGTCTGGAGCAGTAACTTTCCATTTTTTATTTTTCATTAACTAAAGTTTAATAGAAAGTAATGTATTATTCTTTTTTCAGTTTAAAATTTATGGATATGAAATGTTGGTTTTACTGCTCAAAAAATGAACACATTAAAAGAGAGACGGTATAAAACCACATCATTCAGCACAAGCCCTGATAGTCTTTTGTCAAATGAGCTTCAGAGTCTACTTAAAAGCAAAAGGACTAAATGAAATATGACCAAAAGGTTAAGTAGTGAAAAATGATACATATTCTAGTATAAATACAATCGTATATGCAACTTTATGTTATTTGAGGATCCAAGCCAGAAAAAAAAATCCCCACAGAATGCAAAACATCTCTGCTGAGATGCAGGACTCAAGCCTTGAGTTGATTTTCTTTGTTCCCACTGGCTGTAAGAGAAGGCAAATTTTCTTGTATCACCTCTTGGAATGTGACCTCATATAAAAAGTCAAATGCACTGAAAACAAAAGCAAGACTTAATATTAAACCATTCATTATAATCCTTACCATGCAAATACCTAAGGCGCAGCAATAAATAGCCTCATTTTTCCATATACTTATAAAATCTTTAAACAACGGTTTGACTATCCCACAAAAACAGCCTGTGGAGTTATATGCTCCCAAAGCTGCTGCTGCTGCTTCTGCCAGTGACCTGTGGAGCAGCCAGGCACAGCAGCCCCAGCGGCCAGCAACTTGCCAGCTCCCTTTCCCCCGAGGAGAGGCAGCTCAACACTCAGAGGGATGGGAAGCGTGGCCAAACCTGCCACGTTCAGAGTTGGAAGGCATCGGGATGTGCTTGGAGCTCATTCTTCTGTAGCTCTGGGGCATTTCCTTCTACATTTTCATGCTATCCACCTCCCTTAAAACACAGTTGAACAACTCTGCTGCACACCATGACCATATGGAAGCATCACTCTCCCCACCACTTTTCCTGGCCTTTTTGATACAGTGAAGAAATTGCTTGACATTTGTATTTCAGCTCAGACTCATTAAAACAGAGAATGATTGCAGAGAGCTGCTGGAAACAAAGGCTGCTCCTTCCTCTCTGATATTTGTCCTGCCAAACTCTGCACTGAAGATAAAGCACAGACAGGCACCAGCCACCAGACCTGACCAACACACTTTAACACCCCTCTCATGTGAGGGAGGAGATATCCAGAACTCCCAAACTTCAACAGGTGGATTCTTTATCCTGCAAGTCTATTATGAGCATGTTTTGCATTTATAAAGCATTTAGCAAGGTAGAAAACTATCACCTATAAAGTAAATACCTCACAGAAGCCTCAGGGCATCCCACCTCCACAACGTCTCCAGTATACCCCCTAAAAATGAACTTGGGACATTTCCAAGCACCTCTTCTCAGAGTCCCTAACCTGTCCTGGCAATACAATGGCAAGAGGACATTATCCTAAAATGCTCTCCTAAGGAGCAGAGGGAAAAAATGGGTTTCAACTGACAATGAAGAGAGCTGCAGGGCTCCCTATTGTTTGTCATTTCTACCCTCAGATCCTTGAGGGGTTTTTTCCTGTGCAATTTGATTTATTCATTCTATTTCTGTGTGTCATGTTTCTACAAGCCTCATTACACGGCTATGGAGAAAATACTGCAGATGAATTTTTGTTATCTGAAAAATGAGAATGCTTCTCATGCTAAATAGTTCAAGGTTTGTTAGGTAGGAAAGTCATTATGTAAAAAGAACTCTCTTGCAAGAAACTCCAGCTTTTTGACACCAGGCTCTTGAACTTCTACAGCTAATGAAGGATTCTACATAGTGATATCGAGTCTGCACGTTCTTTGGGTAAAATATAAATAAGCAAGAAAAGGACTTGTAAGGAAATTTTCCTTGAAACAGAAATGCATAAAAGTAATTGAATCATTTGACCTTTGAGGTTCTTATATTTTTTTCCTCCTCAAAGGATTGCCTTAAAATTAAATCTTTAATGCTGACTAAAGTAAGGATGAGTAAAATTTTATATTCAGAGTGCTCTTGTGTATCTGGTTTTGAAGTGCTTCTGAAGCCCACACCCAAGGTGAAGTTGATGCTATAGAACTTAAACGTCCATATCTTATTTCATAAGTGCATTCTCAGATCCTTGCCAGTCGATTTTTTTTATGTCTGAGGAAAAGAATAAAATTAACTTCTTTTTTTTGAGTAGTTCTGAACTGCAAGCTGAGCATACAAAACCTGATAGACATCCATGTGCACTCACACAGGTGCAGAGTCCTGTTTTTCTATCCATGCTATACCAGTGCACGTGCACACACCTATGAATACCTGCCTTAACTCATGGTTAAATCAAGCCTGTCAACTATTGGCCATTCTAAGACAATTCCTACTTCGGGTTTATATGTAACAGAGACATTCAAAATTTTCTTTCCTGGAGCAAAACTAGGAAAAAACCTCCAACTTAATGAACTTGCCTCTCTGCTGACCCTCAAGCCTGAGTCATCAGTACTGAGGGAGGAGCAGAACTGAGTCCTGCTCTTGCTTTTTCTTGCATGTTATATTTGCTGGTTATTTGGAGAAGTCATGGATATTTTGGGGTCTACTCAGCTATACTCCAACCCTTCCTGTATCTACAGAGACAAGTGACTCTTTTAGTTAAATGCTAGTACATCTCTACAAGATGCCTCTGCCTAAAATTTTGTGATGTTAAAGTTAGTGATAACAGCACACTCCTGATCGATCCCGATGTTAAAGTCTTGGTTTTATATGTGTATATATAAATAAATAGATGTGCATATGGAAAAAGAATATCTGAGGACTCTTTATATTATTTTATTACGTACCTAGATACCAGTTTCATGGAAACTTATATTCATAATGCTCTTACTGAGTTTGTTCTGTCTTTGCTTAGTGAGTAGATGTTCTATTAAAATTTCCTTTTTTCACATTCTGTAGAGATGACCTTGGTTGTGTGTAATGACTGAGTTCTTGCAGGTTAAGAAAAGCCTTTCATTCCAAAACACCATATGAAATCTTGTTACCTACAAGGAGAAAATGTTCTATATTCCTGTATGATAAAAATAACTTCACATTCGTGCTTTGTGAAGCATTAGCAGAGCTGAAGTTAGTCAAAATCTGGCATTCAGTGTTCCCCTCAACCTCTCTGAAATAGAGAAAATCAAAGAGAGAGATGCCCAGAAGGGCAAAGCAGTACATCAGAAATCTGTGCTAGAAATCTGTCACCAGGTCTGCAGGGTTTGCTGCAAACAGCACAGCAGTCAGCAGTGTGGGCAGCCAAAAGAGCAAGCAAGGTCATTCAAGAAGCTGCCACCACAGACCTCAAATCTGCTAGGAAAATATAGCAACTGCTGCAAGTACATTTAAATAACCCAGGGATGGTGGTGTACACTCTTACAAAGCACTGGGACCGCCACTCCTCCAGGGCTTGGTTTAGTCACTACCCAAAGAGCTCAGGACAATTGTGCATTTGCTTCTTTGCAGATGGAACAGAAGCTGCTCATTCATCTGAAGGATAAAATGCTGAGTTTTATTTCACATTGCTACACGTCATCAGCAGGCCATAATCTTAGGCACCACAATAAAATAATAAAATTGTTATTTCTTGGGTCATCCTTGTCTTGTTCATAAAAGCAGCTCCTTCCTTTGAGAGTGAGGCAGGTGAGAGTGTAACACATCAATTTGGTCTCGGGAGAAAATAAACAAATGGATCCTCCAGAGAGAAGCAGAAGAGTATGAGACACCTTGACAAAGCTCTTTGCTTTCAGTCCTACACATATCCTGTAGACAAGAGTAAGAGCCATGTGCATGAGGTGTTTTACTTCCATGGCATACAGCCCAGCAGTACCAGGAGAACTGGGAACTCTCCCTGTCACAAGAGATGAAAGCAAGCAATTCAACAGATGTACTTCCTGAAGACCTGTATATTTCCCTGTTTTGCTTGGCAGTTTGATCTTAAAATCACATGGCACTCCACCAGCAAAGACCTCTTGCTGCTTGCTGATGTACAGTGAATGAGGACAAGAGAGAATTATCCCTTAGTCTATACACACGTATTTGCTACGCACAGGTATGTGCAGCAGGTCGGTCTCTGAAGGCACGTGACAAAGCGTCACAACTGAGGCCTTTCCAGCAGAGCAAAGGGAAAGGGCTTTTAAGGTGAAATATTCTTGTTAATGAAAAAGCTGTCCAATGGTTTAATCATTGGTGTGCAACAGTTTACCTGAAACTTTTGCTTGCTTTTCTTTCTCCATCATTGACAGAGACACTGAGCTGACAGCTGCTGATGAACCAGTCTCTGCCAATTTGAATTAATCCAATTTTCACACAGATAACTGAAGGCTTCCATACTACAGGGCTGATCAAAAAAAGCATTTCCAACTCAGACAACCAGGTTATTTTAATTTGTATAATCCCAGTGAATAAGTGTAATTATGCAGCATTTTTTTTTATTTTGATATTGCATTCTGGTAATAATGTCATATTTTCTCTATTTATCAAACACACATTTCCTTCAATTACTTTATGTATTTTAATATACCCATATTATATTACTCGTGTATACTTCCATTAATTTACCTACTTTTACTTTGCTGTTTACTGACATTAATTCAGTTCATAAAGTACATTTCAGAAAGTCTTTGTTAAAAATCTGACATCATGGTTTTAGTCTAGAGATGCAAAAAGAAAAAAAAAAGAAACACAAAGAAACTGATTTTTTTCCTTTTTTTTGTATGTTTCCACCTAAACTCAGAATTTAGAAGCTAAAAATAATTAAAACACCTTTCATACATAGGATTTAAAAAATTCTTATGTCACCCTTAAGAGATAATTTTTGCTTTGCACTTTGTATCTACTTCAAAATGCTTTCCATCTGACAAGTATTTCAGACAAGCTTAGCTACTGATTTCTGATCTTGCAATTGGAAATACCTAATTCAAACACCCTCAAACCTCTGCCTGCAAAGAAGAAAGAATCACTGGAACTACAAGAGCAGGGATTCAATTTTTATGCAGTTTAGATACATTTTCAGATACTGGCCTACCGAGTGGTATTGGCATAAGAAACGGTTTAGAAATTCTGAGATGCAGTTTCTTTGAAAACACCTAGAAGGGGATGCTATTTCCATAAACTCCAACAGTTGAGGTGATATGGGGGATAACTTCTTGAGCAGCACTTTCAAACCAGAATGCAACTGGAACACTACTGTGTCTTATCTTTTATCTGAATACATCTTACTGTGTAGCTCACTATTTGAGAAGTATGTTGAAAATGTTTTCTGCCTCTGAAAAAGTGATCTGCCTTACTTCCTGACACTTCCCTTTCCTTTAAGCTAATGACTGAAAAGCCAAATATTTTACTAAAGGTAAATTGAGCCTTTCGCATTTAACGTAATTATTTTTTCTTGAGATATGTTATAAAATTCAACAAGACATTTAATTGCACCCATTCCGCGACATCCAGGATGAATTTTGAAGTCTAATTTTGACACTATACCAGAACTGAATGTATGCCAACATTACACATTGGTATGTATGATAACACAACACATCAGTTTCATATAGAAGCTTGAAGAAGCCCAAAAACATAATCCCAAAGAGATACCCACAAAAATCCTGCACAAAATCACCTTAAAGCCTTCCCATTCATTCGGTGTGCAGAAAGTATCAGATGTCCGTTTCAGGTTGAGTGTCATCACCTGTCTTTAGACGTTAATTTCTAAACAATGGATTTAAGTACAGTGAGTATGACCCTCAGGAGCAAGGAGGCTCAAACACAGGAGAGTCAAGACCAGTGACAAGAAATTCCTGGGGGCTGTGCCAAGGCTGGCTCAGAGTCTCTGCTTGGTCTTAGGGGAAAGTGATGTTACTCCAGAAAGAAATATCAAACCAACATACACGTTTTGGTGTTAACTGATGTTAAACCCAGGGAAAAGGTTAAATCCAGCTCTTCTCTTGACAAAAGCTCTTGTGCAGGTTTTGCTCTACGCTCTAAGAAAGGGCAAAGACAGCAGTAATTTGCTTGATTCAGCACAACACCCTGCCCATTTCCTCATTGCATCTTAGGAAAAGAATCTCTTTTTCCACTAGCAGAGCCATTATCTCCCTTTCGCAAAAAAAAAAAAACATAGAGCAAGCAAGAGTGTACAAAGTAGCAGTACACCGCTCATGGACTGAAGTGGAAAAAATAAAAATGATGCTTTCAGAACTTAGTTGATTTAAGAGACACACAGTATGAAGAGCAGACTACAAAAGAGAGGGATTTGTTTTTGAAAACCATCTCACATCTTTGTATTAGAGAACCCGATCCAGAGAATTTCCATCCCTTAAATATCCAAACACACTAACTTATCACAACAAAGGTGGGGTTTTTTCCCTTCTTCACGTAGCATTAATCATAATTCAAAGGAATCTATTCAATTTTTTCCAATGCCAGCTTGCCAGGTTGGCTTAGAGATCAAGCTTAGTTTTCAAATTAATTGTCCCTGTTGCTTTATATCTGAGGTGAATGAATAAGAAGCAAGCAATATCTTTATGTAGCTTATAGATTGAAAAAAAAATTGCAGCTTAGCTTTGATCATTTTAAGTTATACATCTGTACCTATAGCTGGGATAAGGAACACAATGAGGTGGTGTTAAAATGTTGCAAAAAATCTCAGCTGAAGAAGTTAGGGATCTGATTCCATCGTTTTTCCTGTTATTTGTGCCTATTTCACAGAATTACATAACAGGAACGAAGCTTAGGTAATAAGTAAATGTTATATATTCACCTGAAAGGCACCATTTCTGTAACACAGCACACTGATGTCCTCATCGAGGATGAGAGCACTAATCGGGACAGCATTTTGGGACAGCATATTTTTCCATCCATAAGCTGCACATTACTTGTTCAAAACCTGTGATTCAGCAGCAAGTGACTGTACTGACAAGCCACAGGAAAAACAATCTCACCTGAGCGCTCTCTCTCTCCCAGGAACAGCCAGCCAACTCGCCAGCAGAATTCTCACAGCCTCAGACTCTCCCCTGTACCACCAGAGATTTTAAGCAAGAAAATGAGGTTAGGGTTATCTGGAGATGTAGTTTCAACATTTCAGAAGTAAAAGGTTGAAAGTGTTTACAAGACATTGCTGCAAATGAAAATAGTGACCCTGGATTGTAGCACATACATTAGTGGCATTATTTTCTCATAAATTTTTAAAATGTCTTGTTTCAGACAAGAACACCTCAAATTTGAGTTCTTACATGATTTTTTTATACTCTCTTACCTGACCAGCAAAAATAGAGTAAACCAAATTTCTGTTTAACTTTTAGCCAATCTACAATAATTCCCATATAAGCAAAACCTACAACATTACTATTTTTGAGCATATGCAAGCCGCTAGTCCTGAATCAAACTAGGTTGTCAAATGACTTCATTCTGTATTTAGCTCCTTCTGTGTCATGTTCAGAAACAGGAATTGTCCTTCAAACAAGTGATGGAAGCCGTGCTGTGTGTGGGTAAGATGATCTGTGGACCTGTATTCTGTGGACATTTTTCAGCATTCTGAAGTTAGAGATATGCTTTAACTGTATTATATATTTGCTTTCAAGGCTGTACATATTTGAAAGTCTCAGTAAATGAAGATTAGACAAAACAGAAAGCAACTTTTCACAATAAGTCAACACCAAACTATCCTCAGAATTGTTTTTAAAAAAGAGAGATAAACTTTCTTCTTCAGTATAATATACCATAAATAACCCAATAACATAAATTAGCCATGGAAGTCACACAATTTAACCCCTAAAACTAAATTTCATTCTTGTTACTTTAAAGAACCGTGCAACAAACACCCTAAGGCCAAAATGAAACATAATAACGAAGTACAACATGTATGAACACAGATAGTTGTTTCAAAACTCATTTTAGCAGTTGGAGGGAAAACGAGCCACAGATTTCTGCGTGCCTGTGGCACTTCCGGGAACAAATGCAGATTTTATCTCAGCCATTTCTGCAGTACCCTCAAGAACATCCGTGATCATTGAAGACTACTGCACGTGGAGTTTACATCCAGTTGTAAACGCAGCACAAGTGCAGACCGATGCGGAAGCCAGACTCTGCCCCTGGATTTTAAGACTAAATCCATGTGGAAATTTTAGTGCACCAACATTTTACCCATTCTGTATGGAAACAATGCCAAACTGGGCCCCAAAGTATCAAAAAAGTTCAGCCAGAGTTCTCAGAGGAACGTGAATACATGAATCACTTCCTAACAGTGTTGTGTTTGCCTTTTGAGGATGTTTCACCACATAGTTGTATTTATAGTTCCCTAGTTTTACAAACTTGCTTATTCTACTGGAACATCAGGGAAAACAGCAGTTTAATTTAACATCTCTGTTTATCATAGACTTTGCTGTGTTACAAGACCTTTCCAATTTCAAACTGAGTGAAACAAATAAAACATAGGTGCCAGGTTCATTAGCATTTAATGAATAACAAATTAACTTGCCTCTGCTAGTAATCTGAACTTGTCTTACTCCTGAGTTTTTCAATTATGTTATCTTCTTTCATGCAAATTAAAGGACTACACAAGCACAATTAGATGTGGCAGCTACAAACAACTGGAAAAGAGCTCAACAAAATAAATTACAAAACTCTTTTTTATTCCAGCTGAGCATGTATCAATTCAGATAACTGGCAGCTCTCTTCAGCTTTTATCTATTGCAATCCAGACAGGAAATAGGCATTAAGTTTGTGTTGCTGTGTGAAAATAAGCTAGTACTTGTTTTTCCCGTCTTTCATTCCCTCTCTCTTCCCACTGCTTAGGAGCTCAGTTTCTTAATATTAAACAGATGCATAGCCTACTTCTTCTGTTTGACCCAGATCTACTCACTAGCATCCATAAATATAGATCTCTTTGCTGATCTTAATGAATTCTGTTTATGACATTATTTGTCCAAAGATATTCAACATTATTTTTGAATTCCAGCTACGTTTGCCTTTAGCATCTCAAGTTCCTGCTCTTTTCCCTCAGCAGCCAGATACAGGGGAACACAAAGCTACACCATAGGACAGCTTTGAGCTTAGATCTTTTTCCATTGCAAAATGAATTGATTTTAGAGAAAAATACAATTTTGTCCTATCTCTTTGGACGCATACTCTTGCATAATTTTGGCTGTCACTTTTGAGTGATGTTTTAATTATAAATGTCACGTTCCAAAATGTTTCCTTGTTCTTAAAAAGCTAGTGACTGTTCTTTAACTTACTCTAATACAAGAAGAAAAGAAAATGTCTTGAATTAACAAGAAGCATTGCT
The DNA here is from genome assembly GCA_013400975.1 of Atrichornis clamosus. NCBI lineage: Eukaryota > Metazoa > Chordata > Aves > Passeriformes > Menuridae > Atrichornis > Atrichornis clamosus. The sequence goes on along the minus strand of WBMZ01011088.1, from coordinate 156,339 downwards.
TCAAAATGAAATGCTTATTCAAAATAGTTATTTGGATTTAATAGCAAACAAACAAAAAAATCAAAGTAACTTCGTAAAAATTCAGTGCTGTTTTCCCTTTACTGAGGGAGGTAAAATATCTGAGACTCCTATGTTAAATTATACTACTTGCAGATGATGTTATTTGGCACTTCTGAAGAGTAGAGTATCCAAAAACCTGAACCAATAAACTCACGAAGGAGCCACGTACCGAACTGATGCTCCTTTTTGTCTTTGCATTTCCTTCTTAGGCAACTCTGCCGACAGAGATCATAAAAATGTTGTGGGCCAAGGTTTGACTGACAAGGTTTAGCAGCTGGCACCTACAGGCACAGAGCTTATTTACAGCCAGAGGAGAACAATCCAAAGCAGAAGCTCTGAAAAATACATCGTGGACTTTCTCACCACCCACAGCTTTACTCCACAAAGATCAGCTGTAAAACCCCGTGACTAATGAAGGTACAACTGATAAAACATTCCACCAAAGCAGAAAAAGGAAGATCTTAGAACATGTTAATAGGAAAACGTAGACTAAGTCACAGCCTACAGCATAAGTGAAGCAATTAGAAAACGAAGTAAGAGCTGTGAAGTTTCTGGCATACAAGAGGATGAAAAAGTTGTTCTTTGACAGTTCCATGTTGCAGCAACAGGGTCTACCTCTACTTCGGGGTTAAAGATTATAATAATCTATTTAACAGGAGCAAACCCAAGTACCTACCTTCCATGTGCCACCTATTCAGTCTAGTAAACTTTGTCTTAAAGTTTGCCAAAATACTTTTGACCATGCAAAAACCATGCCTAGGCATCCTAAAAGTCAGTTGAGTTCTTCTCGTGTTCTTTCAAGGAGACTGTTTGTTTCTATGCTCTTCTGATAGAGACCTCTGCAAAGAAGCTGACCCATACGCCCAGCAGGTCACTGTAATTTTAGGGGAGTAAATTAGACTTCCACAGTAACTCCAGAAGCAAAAGTCAAGGTATTTGGTATCGGGAGTTTAACTGTTAAATATCAAGGCAGTACTGAGCCTCTCCTGAGGCCTTAATATAGGCCATAGATTAAATCAAAGTATCAGAAAAAAACTACTGTCTCTTTCCTGCACCCTAGAAATCAAGCAAAATTAATAAACTTGTTTTGTAACCTCTGGGGTATGTTCTAGACAGGTAAATGAGACACTGACAGAGCAAGGAAAGCAGGCTGATTTGACATGGAATTAATCTTTAAATGAAGGGGATAGGGAAGCCTTTTCCTTTCCAAGCACCACTTCTCAGCAGTAGTCATTGGTATAACCAGGGGTAACCAGGCCATAAAGAAGCTTTCACTTCTTTGGGGAAGATTTTTTTCAGACAATCTCACAGCAGTTTGCTTCTGCCTTGTACTTAAATACACACTTAGGACGGTGCTACATTAGTTATAATTTCTAAGCCAGTATGGAAAGTGATTTCACAGCAGGAGGAAAACTAGAGAATCTGCAATCCAGTGCAGCAGCATGTTGAGTTTTTGTTTTGGGATTTTTTTTTTCCCCTGTAATATCTCATTTCCTTTCATGCTCTAAGGTTGAACAAGAACAGACGTGAGAGGCTGTGATCACTGCTTTTTCTGCAAGGAGAATAGTTTAATAAGGCAGGCAACAGCTTCCCACGCTTATTTCTCTGATTCTATCAAGGTTGCAAACGATCTACGCAAAAAAAAAAAAATTGCTTTTGATATTTACAGCCTTCTTGACAGTTTTTTGTTTTGCACTGATTAGTAAAAGCAGTAAGTTTTACCTTGCTTTTTAAGTGTAAATTGGAGCATTACCAGCATAGGAAACTCCATGGGCAGACAAGTAAGCTTTGGGGCTTTTTAATATTAATAAAGAAGCCTGCAAAAATTCGGAGACATAGAGATAAAAGTACTTTTCAAAGGAAGACAATAGCAAAACCCCTCCAAAACTAAGATAATTAATTTTAAAAAAGCATGATATGTATGTGTGTGTCAAGGGGTGTCTTGTAACCTGTGACTGTAGCACGTTTCTGAAAAGGAAATATAGTGGGATGGCACAGTCCCAGCAGCATCTTCCTGGACAGTTTCTGTCCCTGCCAACTTCTACAGGCAGTACCAGAACCTTAAAAATCTGTTCGTATCAATATTACCTTGAACGCTGAACCCTCACATTATGTCTCATTTTATCTGGCAAAGCAAAAAAAAAAAAAAAAATCAAATCTAGACTTGAGTGCTTGGTACCTACTCAAAAATTTTTTTCCTTACACTTCAGCTACACGGATGCAAATATGAGCCGCACCCTCACTGGCAGCCCTGAGGGTAAATCTTGGTGCTCACTGAGGGCAGAAACAAAGATTTCATTCATCATAACTGAGTGCAGAAAACATCCAATCTGGGAGTGCAATGCTACTTCTCAGTACCTCATTTCTGGGGCTGAATTGAGTCAATGACAATCGGTCAAACATAAAGTACAAGAGCAGAACACTTTTGGATTTTTTTCCTCTTCCTACTGATGGTTTGTACCACATGTAGCTGATAAAGGCTCTGCTCACTCTGAAGCTCTTATCCTGTTATCTGCATAGAGAAATCGCATCTACGTGATTGTTTTATTTCTAAATGTATTTGTCATTCTCAATAATCAGAACAAAATTACAAATTATAAAACATTTGTAACAGCATACTTCAGTTTCAGTTTAGTTGATCATGTTGATTTAGTTTTAATGTAGTACAACTGAAGGTACATTTTAGATTTCCTCTCCGTGGCTGAAGTCACGCTGTTTCTGCTCTGATTGCCCATCCGTATTCCCTACCACAGCTCCGTGCTTGGAGTACATCCTTTTTGCTTGTGTCACATTGATTTACAGCCTACTTTGGGAAATGCTCACACTTCAACATTTTGATTAAATTATGGGGTCGATTCAGATATATTCCTCACCTAGAAATTCTCTGGGCTTCAGTAAGAATTTGCATGTGCAAGGAATGCAGAAGTAGACCACGTTCATAACCAACACAAAGAAAAATACCACAGCCCTTTCTACTGGGCACTTCTCTTATTTTTATCCAATTCCAATAGAATAAACAGATGAAAATTATTATTTTTTGCCACTTCACTTAAATTCTATTAAGTGCAATCTTGCATATTTGAATAGTTTAATTAATTCTTTTGGGAAATACTATACAAATATATTTGTCTCTTGGGAAGTCTCTTTGGGTTATCTTTTCTGTTCTATTGTTTTGCATAACTGTTTAGAATAAAGGTGTATTTCATTGCACTTTTCAATTCATATCATGTCTTCGTTCTTTCTGTGCTCTTTTGAGAAAACTCCTTTATTTCTATATTTTTGACTTCTCTATGCATCGAATTTTGTTTGTATGTACATTTTGGATGGACCTCTGGCCTTCATCACTTACCCTTGAGTTTGATGGAGCTTAGTTTTCCTTGCAGACAGACAACATTAAGTCATTCAGCCAACAACAGTAACAGAATTAAAGGCAAGAATAACTAAAAAACTCACACGAAAATAAATTGAATAATTGACATCTTGTAAGAACACTTCAGATTTGTCTTCTCTGGTATTTTCTTATTAGAAATCTCTTCTTGTCACCTGCACTCTCTAGAGAGTGGGAGTAGATGCGGATATTTGTGAGTGCAAGGGGAAAAGTGGAAATATCGTGGTCTCTGCGTCCATATCATCCAGCCAGGATGGCCAATGACTCCAGGACAACATTCTACAGAGTTTCTGGCTGTTCCCATGAAGCAGGTGCATGAATGGGAATAGAGAGGGAACTCTTGAGTGTCAAGCAACAAAAAACTCTCCTCAAATACACCTCAATTTCCCTCAATGATGTAAAACCCTCAGTAAAGTCAGGCTTACAAAAACATTTTCTCCTCCAAGGAATGACATCAGTTTGGGGTATAACAGTAAATTATAGAAGAACTCTCCCATTCACACTCCTAAAAATAGTTATACAGGAAAGGACTTAAAAGAAGTTGGCATAAGTAATTTTAAAAAATAACTTTAAAACTATATTCACTATCAAATACAGATAAAGCACTACTTTAAAATCATGTGTATTTTCCAAATTTTCTGCATACTAAAAGCACTTCTGTGCATACTGAAGGCATTGTACTCAAAGCAAGCACTAGCAGTTGATGTCTCTATTCCTCATAATAAGAAAGATTGAAAAATTAAGTTGGCTATGAGCATCATCATTTTGATGAGCAAAATTTAGCTTTGAGGCAGAAATTCCAGAAACACTTACACAACCTATCCACTTTCTCCTTTAGTTTTTTCTTTCTATAAAGAACTTCATTCCATTTTCTATTTTTTTACAAAATTCTATTGAAAATACACTGTAGTATATCAGAAAAAGCCCCAGAAACAGACACAAATATTTTAATCACAAAGTCTTAAAAATTATTCCTAGAAAACATTCCAAAGCAGAGTTCTATTTTACCTTTTTTGATTAAAAAGAAAAAAACCAAAACCAAACAGGAAAGCCTATTACGTCCCTCTCCTTTCCTTCCTCCGTTTTACAAGCTGGAGTAGTCCACAAAGGACTTACAAAATTGTGAAGTTCAAATAGGAGAAAACCAAACTCAACTTCTCAGCGTGACTTAGAAGTCTGAGACTTGGTGAACCAAGTAGCACCACATACCACAGCCCAACCCTCCAAACTGCTCAACGAGCTTTTCAAGATGTTTGTTCTTTTCTTCCAATTGTTTCAAAATTTATTTCCTTATTCATTCCATACTGATGAAAGGCTCTACAAAGGAGCAACAGCAAAATGATTCTAAAACACTCACAGGGTTTTATATATAAACAGCTGGAAAATGAGCTAAATTGAGAATTGCATATGCACTCTGCAGAGACTGAAATTTTAAGGTGACAACTGATGCAGTTCGGGGAAAGCAGCAAAGTAGCCATGAGTAATGGAATTACATGAGATAGTCAAACCTCTCATTCAATTTCTATCTTTAAATCACTAAAATTATTTCTAGCAGTAAGAGTATAGGAAGTCATATGCTGTTTCAGCAATCCATTCATATTTAATTAAAATTATAAAGTATAAGTCCCAAGTTATCATTTTTGCCTTTTTGATTCATGCTATGGTTCATTTATTTTAATGCCTTCGGGAGTTTTGCCAGATAATAATTGAAGAGGTCATTTTGTTATGAATTGCTTCTTGCTTTTCTATCCTATGTATGTATTTATTTAGTTTACAGCAAAGGGAATTTTCTTAATTTCTAAAGGGCTATCAGGAGTCAGAGCCACTGCCAGCTCTGGGTCGTAGGCTCTGAACCCACAACTTAAAACACAGGGAGACAATCTGCAGATTGATGGATTTGGGTGCCTGTGTGTTAATTTTTGATTTGTTTGCTAAAATGTGCTTTTGCAACTCATGTGCCACAACCTATCAACATCTGCAGGCAAGCTCTCGCTAGCAAGGCGCCATCCCTGTAGGATCTGCACTCTCCAAGTGAAGCCCAGTCATGCTCTCTGCTCATAAAATAATTATTTTTCCCCCTGGGGTTTTCTAAAACAATGTATTTCTAAACCAATACCCTTAATAGCAAGATGCAGAAAAATAATCTTTTCCTTGGTGATTTTTTTCCAGACAAACTAAATCAGTGTTACAATCAAAACAAATATCATGCTACCAAAGAAACCCCAAACAGATGTTTTCTCAAGGACAGGACAGAGGAGGAAGAAGAGGAAAAAAACAGCCACTATTTAATTAACTACATAATGTCTTCTGATAGTAGGAAATTGGTTGTAAGAAACCCTATAAAAACATTCTGCACCTCGAAGGTAAAATGGGCCACCTTGTTTCCCACATAAAGCAAGAGGAACCACACTGGTAACTTTAACAGCCAAATCAGCAGAACTGTGCCGCCTGCGACTATAAAATAGGAATTATATTGCAAAGTCATGGGTCTAGTAGATACATTTCCTCAGCAAAATCAGTAAGACCACAGCTAGAGTTGTGTTCCAGAAAGGCCTCTGATTGTGTTTCGTGGCCGTTTCTCCTTTCCATCTTTGGACATCCATGCTTCAATACCTGATTGTAACATACCAGCAGAGAATACTGAAAAATTCATTGCAACACTTGTCATTAGGCAAGAAACGTGAATAAATTGATACAACATAGAATTTCTTCTATTTGCAAGACTTGGGGATAAATTACTTTTCACTGGATTTTACTCTGTGTTGTTCAGGAGTTCTGATACCTGATGATATTTTTTTCTAAGGCTTTCAGTTAAATCTGATATCCTGGCTTATTGGCATTTAAATAATACCAATAAAAAAATGTTGAGAACCATCAAACCTGTCTTTTCCTTTCACCTAAACATTCAGGAACACTAATATTAGAAAGAAAATCCACCGGTCAAGTGCACATGTGCAATGATCACTAGTGCCTACTTAGGCTTCACTTTTTTTTGAAGTTGTATCCATAAACCTATTCATTAACACTTCTGTTTCCTGCTTTCTATCAAGCACAACAGCTTTTGACTGTCTTTCCATCTCCACTAGACACTGAGATCTGCCAAACAATCTCTAATTTGGACAATTTGGCAGTGGCATTTGGGCCACAGCCACCATCACAGGTCATACGCTGGAAACACGAGGAACAACAAAAGGCTTGGGGCAGCTGACGTGAGGGGACTGCCAGCAGAAAACCAGCACACAGACTGATGTGAGTTCCTACAGGAGGAGATCAGGTCTCCATGCTCGGCGATGGGCTTACACACCGTCACCTGCATCTCCGTCGGTACCCGGTGCAGAGCCTGGAAGAGGGATCACACCACCAGAGACCTCTGACAGCCAGTGCTGACAAAAATCCAAGGGATTTAATACTTTGTATTTGCAAATACATAACCTGTGCAGGTAATACAGAGACTTCAAACACCTTGAAATCCCTTTAAGACACTTGGCTCCCATATCCACAAAAATGCCTCATGCACAGCCCGGGGCCAGCTCCCAATGCTCTGAGTGTTACAGAACAATTCCAAAGCAGTTCTCACGCCAGCTCTGCCCCCCGTGATGTTTGACTCTGCTACAGGTGACACTTCAGGATTTATCTAACATACCGGTGGAACAGTCACAGACCATCTTTCTCGGAATGCATTAGTCTATGCTGCTGCTATAAAGGATCCAAATTAAACTCCCCACAGGGATTTTTAATTGCAATACTAAGGTGTACAAAAGACTGGTGTTTTTTTTTTCTTTCTAGCAACAGTGGCTACAAGAATGACTGTTGAATTTTGTTTTGGTAGTAACAGATGTTACAAAGACAAAATAGGAATGTTTAATGAGATGGTGTGTGCCATATCCCAATTTCATATACTTAACATATTTTGAAATTTGTTAGCAATAAAACTGCCTCCTGCAACATAAGATACAGCTTTTCTCATTATATTAGGCAACTTTTCTATGTTGCATCAAATTCTGTCTATAAGTTGCTCCAATTCAGAGCCTTTTACTTGAAGCACTGCAAAAAGTCTTTAACTTCTTGTGCTGATATATAATCTTAACATATGAAGAAGCAGATAAATATAAGATCAGAAAAACAAAATTCATACAAATTCTTGGCTAGGTACAATTTGTTCTCGTTCTGTCGCTATTTTATGTGTGGTCGTAGAAACGCAGTTGAATAAAATGACAAAGCGTTCTATTTTGATACAACAATGGATAAAACCACGTTTTTTCTTCTTTTAGAAGGGCAATTTTCCTTTTTCAATAAAGTGAAACACCTACGTGGTATAGAAAGAGAGATTACAAAGTTCCAAAAAGATGAATACTGAACAGACTGAATAAAATAAATAAGTAATTAAGTAATTTTGGATTTTGATTACATTTAGAAATACAACAATGGGGCTATGGACACCAAGGTTTTTTACTTTTTTGCATAATTAAATTCTTTTTAAAAACTATTCCTTGCTTTTCACCCCTCCTTGCCCATTTCCATCTCTTTTACTAGAATTAAAATACTCTAATTTTCAAGGACTTTAAGAAATTCTGTTTATGTAATACATTTTGGAAGTCATTGAAATAGGCAGCATGCCTGAATTCTCCCAAAAGTATTTGCAAATTCACTAAGCAAAAGCTGAAGGTTTGATGTGGGTTTAAGATACAATATATTACTAGATTTCTATAGATTTTAAGTTGCCATTATCCCACCCAAACTGTGCTATCTGTATCCCCAGGACACAGCCCACTTCTGACTGCTGTCTGCCAAGAAAAGAGTCATGTCCAAGTCACCCCAGGGGTGCAGATGTCAGCCCTCAGATATACCAAGCTGCACTCAAAAACACAAGCAAAAATGCTTACCCTTGCATGCACGCAGCTGATAGACAGGAATAAGGAATTAGTGACTCTAAAGATCCTTCTGTTTGTTTTGAACACCGAATTCATTCAGGCTCTTTTTCAATCTCTAAGTTTCTAGCTGAATAGAGCTGTCTGTGGTTACCCTCCTGAAGTGCAAGCAGCACAACACTTTTAAAAAGAGCACTTTAAAAGACAACTGCAGAGTTCTAGCCATGCCCTCAAGTGCTATTTTCACTACACAATAGCTGCAGTATCCAACACAGAGTAGGACGAGATGGCAAACTAATGGCAGCCATTTGAGCATCCCTGAATTATTAATAAATTAGATCTATGGAAAACATTTAGAATGTCTCATTAAGCCGATTAACTCCCTATTTCATGAGCAAACACTGGGTGTTGCAACAGAATGGAAGGTAGGAATGAGTAGATAAATAACCATTATTAGAATAGCAGAGACTTTTTTTTGATGCAATTGCCAACCTAGAGAGAAAGCGTTACTTGAAAGGCTCAGGAAGGACTTTCAAAACTTGGTGTGACAGAAAATTACGGTGAACCAGTAAAAAAAAAAAAGTAAAACGAAATAAAAATAATCTGATTACACAAAAAGTGTTTGTGACAATGTCATTAATAAAGAATGTTATCTAATTTGTACAGGCCCTAAAATACGGCAGCTGTAAATTAAAGGTACATCCCGAGTTCTGCTGAGGATTTAATAACTGGTCTTAGGCACTGCGGATTAAAGTGGAGCCCCTCGGGAATAAACCCAATGCATCCAAACTTGGAGAACTACTGACAAGAGGGGATGCTTCACATGGCATTTTATCATTTCTGCTTGCTTATGCCGTTTCAGCACTGTCTTATTGCATTGCCTAATATGCATTTATTGCATTTTAATCGATTAAAGAAATAAACTTCACACACAAAAAATAAAAGTATATCTTTGCATGCTTAATGAGACTCTCTAAACTACTCCCATCTCCTTTGTCAATTTAAATATGGACTGGCTGAAGAAGAATTAGACATTTTATGGTGTACTAGAATGAAATTAACAATGATTATTTGGTGATATAAAATTAACGCATTTTAATTAGCTACTATTAGCGCATCCATTTACATGCAATTCTTTTCCTCGAGTATTAAACGCAGAATAAAGATGCAGCAGATTAAAATTTCACAAGTAGTAACGAGTCTGTATTACAAAATATATTTTCATCTATGCTTGGAAAATTTCAGTCGTACAGCAGCTTATTATTCTGGTGTACAAAAGATGATCACAGGAGAATCCAGAAAGAGAACGTTAGTGTTAGAATACAGTACAGTTATGAGATCCCATTCACTTAGGAGCTTTTCCCAGGATAAGTGAAATTCACAGGACGTGTGCTTGACATGGTCCATGAAAACCCCTTAAAATTCTGCCCAAACCTGCACCAGCATGCTGGAGATGCTATAAAATGCCTTGGAGATCTCTGAACCCAGGACTACCCTCTTTTCTAGGGAACAAGACAAAACCAGTCTCAAATCGATGATGCTGATGTAGCGATTACAAATCATCATCTTGCCTAGAAGGAAGAAATTCTTCCTAGGAATTTGGAACACTAAGCAACGTGTTTTAATAACTAGGTATTCAATCATTATAAAATTAACCAATAAATGTCATATAATTATATTCTACTTCGGTGTACATATATGTCATTTATTACACTCTTCTAATACTCTAGCATAAATATTTACTATTTACTAGCCTTTTAAGCCCTACAAGGTAATATAAATTAGTCCAAGTTATAAAGACACCTAATTTTTTTACTAATTTCTGTTTGATCATACAGAGCCTAGAGACCACCAAAAGAAAGTAAGATCCCACTTAGTCGTAAGGTAGTCTGTCTAAGCTGTCCAGGGAAGTGACGGAATCACCATTCCTGGAAAAGCTCAAATGTGTGCATGCGGCACCTGGGAACACAGTGGTGCAGGATTTACAGGTGGACTCAAGGCTCTTACAGGTCTTTTCCAACCTTAACAATTCTGTGAATCTATGATCTAAGCTGTTTTAGCTACAAAGTGGTAAAAGGAGTTTTCAAAGTCAGGGTTGGGGTATTTACTCCTTAAAGTAAGTCCCCAAATTTACTCTATTTGGATAAATAACAAGCTGCACCTACTTTCAGTAGAGATTAGTACAAGCAAAGTTTGTCTCTTGCACAAGACCAAACTCTGCCAGCAGAACGGGTCCCCTCCAGCTGTATTTATGAATGAATCTCCAAATTATTACTTTTATTGTTCCTGATGAGCGCTGCTTTGCATTCCAGTTTCTGTTATTTATAGCACAATGCCTCAGGGACTAAGTACAAACAACATATGGAAGATCTACCAACTCATGCATAATACTTCAGCTTGACTTGTGCTTCCATAGGGATTTAGGTACTAATACTGAATTATTTCCTTATTGGCCTGGAACCCTCGGAAGGCAACCCCCATTTGTCAAACCACAGGATCTTTATTCAATAAGAAGGAAGCAAAAGAATGGAGCACAAGCTCAAATCATCTTGTTTAGCTGGCCAAGAATCTACACAGCACTAATGTCTTACTGATATAATTATGAAAGTTTTCATGTTATCTTGACTAGCACACCGAGTGTGAATTTGACACAGTTTTGGGACCAAGCTGCAATCCCTGTTCAGCTGATTAGCACTGGCCTGAGAGCACAAGGCAGACAGAAACCATTTCTTTCAGGACTAGAGAAACACTCAGAACAACAACAGAGTGGGTGTTCTTTCTGCTTTGGAAAAACCACCTGGAGGAAAGATCATGGTGGGGCTGTTCCTGCCCTTTTCTAATTTCTCTGGTGTCACTCACTCCACGTAACTGCAGAGCTACACAGAAAAGTGCTATCTCAAAGGCACAGGAAACATTTTGCACTTGCATCCTGCACCTGGGGGCTGCACTCCTCATTTAGGAAGGGAAGGAAAGGGGTGAGCAGCAAAGAGGGGAGAGGCATCTGAACGAGAGGGGGACAGCTGAACTCGGGAGGAGTTGAGTCCTGCACCCTCCAGGTGGTGAACACCAGGTGCTTGTCCTGCCCAGGAAGCCCTGGCCCAACAAAGAGTTAGGTGCTCTGCTTTGCTGGGGGTGCTGAGACAGGACACCAAGATGGATTATGGCTGGTGGCTCTGGAGAAGCAACAACCGTCTTATAAACTGTTTAAGCCAGAAATCTCGGCTCTCATTCTCAATAAAAGAGAATTAATACTCTCAGTTGAAAGTATAAAGGATATTCTGTCAAAGAGAATATACTTCATTGCACATTGCTTTAACAGCCAGTACTGTTCGCCAAGATACTTCAAACATCAAATGGGTTTGAATTAAAAGATGGCCTTTTCTGAAAAGACCTATCAGAAATTTATTCATCTCTCTTACTACAATTGTTATTTAAATATCTATGTGTATTTTGCACATGTAAAGAAGAAATCTCAGATCCCCCATTTGCTTCCTAATATTTTCCAAACAGAAAATGGAAGCAGCTTTGAAAACTTTTTCCCCCCATTTTTAAACAGATTAAATTTAGATCATATTGTCTGATATTTTGATATTTTCCCCTCTCTATCTTCCTCTAAGTATGATGGTATCTCACAGATGAAGGCAACCTTTCCCCTAGAGTGCCATAACACTGCTGTGGCTTATTTATAAAATGGAAGCTGTACTCAGAAACTGTACAATTGCAACGTACTTAACCTCTTGCTCTTGGCCTCCTTCCCTCTCTCCCTCCCCCCAAAACTTGATCATGGGCAACAGTTCAATACATTTTTGAGCTACCACCATTTTTACTGAGGTCACTGAAGCCTTTATTCCTTCTCAGCAATAGTATTTTACAATTTGTCAACCATTTTACTCGCTTTAAGATGGAACTTTTATTTGTTCACTTAAGAACGAACCCTGACAGATAAATACAGAGGTTAATGTGCTGCTGTTAAGTGCAGCTCTGCTAACAAAGGGTTTTTTCAAGCTTAGACCCTGTCCTGGTTCCGATAAAATGAATATTTGCGTGTTTGTCCTTATGCTTCACCATATGTCATTGCCTGCAATGATGGTGAGTAATGCAGCTGTCATGTTACTTGATATGGTTGCTACTTTAATAGATTGAACAAATAGAACCTGATCACCTTAAATTAAATAGGGGTAGTTTTGCCATATGGTATTTTGCAGGGCTCTAAGACTCAGTTCAAATATAGCCACTGTCATAAAATAAACTAAAAATCCTAGAGAGACTATTTCTATAAATGTCACTTAATGTTGTCTCTGACAAATGAAGTGGAATTTCAGGTAAGGCAATTTTGGAATCAAATTTAAGTGTCTGGGGAGAACTCACTTTGTAATTTGTTGTATGGCTGTAGAAACAACAAATAATGCATTTTATTACATGGAAACTCAATTTCTTGAAATTATTGCTTCATTTTTACAATGAATATATCTGAATATGAAATGTATATCAAAATATATGAGGTATGAAAATACAAGCTTTGTTTATGCAATACAAAAATGATTCTCTCATTATATGAATAACAGAACAGTTATACTGCAATTCTCTTTTTTCCCTTATTTTGTTTATTAACTTGTGGAATTCACGGCCACAAGTTGTTTGGGATACCAGAAGTGTAAATGAAAGAAAATCCATCAGGGCTAGGCTACTCATATGCACAAACCGGTGCAAGGAACCCCAGATGAGAGGACAGACCAGCTAAGCCATCATCCAACTTTATTTTCCTCCCCCAAGTATTAGCTGTGGTTGAAGAAGGTGTACCTTAGGATTGTCTCATCTTTTTCATTTTTATGTTCTTCCCACTAATTAGCTGAAAACAGGAGATGGGAGTTAATGGAGACAGTTTCTCTCCAATACCAAGGCAGCAAAAGGAAATAGTGTCCATAAGATTTCCACTTTGTGGCAAAAGGGCTCCCATAAAAGCTATAACTGAGGCAAATTTTTAAGTATAAAAATCATCCCATGTTTCAAATTAGACATGATTTTTTTCTGTGAAGATGATTTTAATTCAAGAGGGACTGTATGTCAATGCTACTACTTGAACTAATATAAACTAACTTTTTTTTTTTACATGTAATACCTGCATTTGCCAGTAAGAAACATGAATCTTAGTAACAAGACAGTGTGCTTTCACAAGAGCAGTTATAAACACATCTTTAAAAAATTTGAAAAGAAATGTAGATATTTTTCTCCAACACTGCTCAGATTTCAATCTCTATAATGTCCTCTATGATACACTTATTTGTAGTTTCCAACAATATTTGCTAAAAATGCTATTTATTTGTTACTACATGAAGTTATCTGTTACATAAACATATTACAAATAAGAAATATCTTAAAATCAAAACTGTAAGGATAGAGCATTGGGAATATTGGAATTTAAGAATAATTTTAAAATCTGATAAATTATCTCAATTATAATGCCGGTTAATTCTGTTCTTCCTTTTACAGACAAGATTAAACTTCCAAAGGGAAACTGCATCTTGGTTTTAGTGTACAACCCTCACCTTAGTCTTTGAAATGCAATTAGTAGAAAAATTTGGAACAGTCCTACCCTTAGAGAGTGATTCAATTTTTCAAAGAAGAAAAATTGCTCTTCTGTGGAACTCTTATGCCAACAGTACAGAGTGGATAAGAACTTAAAGATCAGAGGGAATGCTGCACATCATATCTGGCTATTAGCAACACTTCCCTGTAGGAAACTATTGAGTTTAACACGTAGGAAAGTTTTTTCCTGATCCTGATCTTATCATTGGATCTTTATCGTCAGCCGAGACACATCAAAATCAGGACCCATTTGAAGGGAAAGCAAAGTTGAAAAGGGAGAAAGAAAAAATGTAATGAGACTTAACTGAAATATAAAGATGTTGCTTATTAATTTAAGCTGAATGCGTTCAGAAAACTGTCGAGAAAAATTTAGAGAGCTGGAAACCCTATTTTTAAGCAACTGTTTCTAGAAACTTATTTCAAATAATAGTATTAATTATCAGTTCAGGAACTGGCAGGAAATTTGTCAGATGGCAAGACATTTTTATGATATTTTCTGGAGAGGTTTTATTTAGCACTCAAAATCCAGACAAGTACAGGAGGTTATTGATTTGCAGTGTGCAGGAAGATTTCATTTTGCAGCACTGTCATCCTCTCTCTTTCCAACCCTTCCTACTTCAAAAAAAAGGGACACAAGTCAGCAATAGGATCCTACTTCAAAAAGCTGTCTTAGAGAAAAGTATGATCTCTGCAGCTACCTTTAATTAATATATTTTTTAGCCATTTACAGTTCTTAGATATTTTTTTAAATCATTTTTACTTTTTGATTTATCAAAATTAAAATGTCAATTTGTTTCTGTCTTTCTGCCAGAAAGATTTTCCCTTTTGTCCTCCCACCTTACAACATAATATTCACTGTCAGCTCATGGATACAGCACTCAAAGACAAGCAAAGCTTTATTGACATTTTTAGTGCTATAAAATCTTGTAAATTCCTCCCTGAACTACAGATCTGATCACAGGTGTACAGGAAATCTGAGAAGAACTGTACAGACACTCGAGTTAGGGGAGTGAGGCCATGAAAGAGCAGCCTGAAGAACTGTATTTCTTGGTTTCTGTGGTTCTCAAGGTTCAGATCAATCACAGCCTCATGACTCCTTTCCATTCTGTTTGATTTTGGGGAGATAAAAACTTTGTCCTCTTCACTGCATGTCTTCACACAAAAGACCTGCCAAGACAGTCAGGGCACAGGAATATTCTGCAGAGCAGAGCTCACAGGGGGCTGGAAAGGGAAGCAGCTGAAGGTGGTGCAGAGAGGTCTGGTAAGGACAGGCAGAGCTCGAAGGCCACTCTCTGTTCAAGATAATGCCCTGCAAGATCTCACTGCTGCCCTACCAAATATAATCACATCGCCCCTCAATGCAAAACGCTGTTACTGCCATTGCAGACCATGAAAACAGAAGGACAAGCTGTTAAAAGCACCTAATGGCTTCTAAAGGAGCTCAATCAATGGCAGCAGAGAGAGGAGGCAGCCCACTCTTCCACCAGCCAAAGCTTTGCTGGATACAGCACATTCCCAGAAGCAGCAGCCATCCTCAGTGGGCAAGGGGAAAACTCAGTGTAAGGCTCGCTCTTTTATGGGGGAGAGGTTTCGGGTCGTGCCTCAGGACACCTCCCAGCAGCTGTGCTGGTACAAAGGCAGCCTCCTGTACACAAACCTCCCAAGCACCTGGTAAAAAAAGGTCCCAAGAGAAGCTGACGAAGGAGAACTACTGTCAGAGAGATAACATTTATGGAAAATTGCAGCAAAATATACACGAAGTGATCATTATTTTGAATATAGGCTGACTGAACAACTTGAATTTTTTTCTCAGACTTTTTCGAAGGGGGTTTCATGTGTTTCTTTCTCTGCTTTCAGCACTCTGATACACACAATGAATACACAAGGAACAAAATAAAAGCAACCGGAATGTTACAGGACTTTTTAACTTTGCAAACAAACCATCATTACATCACAACAGGCTGTTACCAGGGCCAGAACATTTTATTCAATTGTTAAATTCAGTACTAATATCAGAGCATACTAAATACCATGTTTTGGGTTTTCTTATATATACAAGAGAACTTAATTAATTTGGGAAATCAACCAGGATTTTGAATCCTTTCAAGTCACATTACTGAAGCCATCACCCTTAAACCCACATAACAGTTAAATCCTGTTCACAGCTACCCCCCATTTGCATTCCCTTAACACCATGACAAAAAATGGAAGCATTTAAGGTTTTCCTACCTCAGCCTGCAAATATCAGACCATTCTCCTTGTTTCAAGAGGGAGCTGGGCCTATGAGAGATAGAAATTAAGCAACCTGAGCTGTGTGAAAGAAAAACTGTAAATGCAAGTACTTCCTGAAAGTTGCACCATGAAACAGTCATTTCACTAGAGGAATTCTTGTTTCATATTTTTCCAATTAGAGACACAACACAGAACTGAGGTCTAAATTTCAGATATATCAAGTTAGTACAAGATCCTGTTTTTGAAGAACAAATGCTCAAGACACCCTCCCGAGGTCCTTTCTGACCCTACGTACACAATACTCTAAGTTTTGAGCCAAGAATCCTTTTGGCATGTGTAAAGACAAGAGGAAGGCTTAGGAGACACAGTTGTGACCAAGTTATTGAAGGGTGCCCAGGTTTGGAGGTGATACAAAGGCAAAACAATTAGCTCACACAGTTCAATGTCCAACTAACGTGTCAGATGAAAGGAGCTTTCAACCCTCTCCTTCCTCATCGGCTTTGATTCCTTTATACTTTAGCAATTCATGGAGAGACTTACAAGGAAAACTGGATACCTATTGACAGCTGAGACTTGAATTATTAAGGTGAACTGAAATGAAATGCCCTTGTTTCCTGCACCACTGAACATCCCAAATGTGGCATCTCTTTTATTAGAGATGAAACTACTCTGTTATTCTCTCCATTCCACAGTTTTCTGTGTGTTCAAGATAGCGATTTCAATGGCAGCCAAGGACACGGAATACATTGTATTTCAGAGACAAAACTTCCATTGTGATTGTTCACTGCTATTTCTACCCTCGAAAATTAGAATGCCACAACCCACACTAAAATTAATAAATATGTAGAGGCATACATTGGTATCATAATAGACATTTTTTAAGTCTCATCTGAAATAGCAAAATAAAAGATGACATAGGACAAAATAAAAAAATCTCAAGACATTCACTAATCAAATCAACAAAATTAATTAAAAATTAGTAAACTAGCAGTGCAGGGAATACGATTCTAATCCTATTGTCTCCCTTGGGGAAAAAAAACAAAGAAGCAAACAAAAAATAAAACAGTCCTAAGAAGGTATTTCCTTTGCTATGAAACTTCCATGAAATTTACCATTATGTCTTGTATCTCGAATCTATTCTCAGTGACTTGGTATGAATCTATTCTGCTGCATGAACAGAACTTTCAATTATTTACTTGCCTAGTAGGTGTGAGGGTTTTTTTTGTGTATCTATACTGCCATGCAAAAAAAAGAAAAAAACCACAAACCTCAAAAGCCCCAACCAAACAAAAAACCTTTATGTATTCACTTTATCTGGCCAAAGTCAGAGATATCAGAACAGATCAACAATCCAATTTTCAAGGGATTATCTAACAGAGGAAGAAGAGGCATGAAGATTATGCAATTAGGGAAAAAAAAAAAAGGATATTTGGAAACTGTTTAAGGTACTGATAGACAGTAAACTCTATATTCTGCTGTAGAGTTCAGCACACTGTACTACACTAATTATAAATGTATTACCAGTATGTTCAGTAAATTCTTCTACTTTTAGTCTTTAAAACAGACTGATTGTGCCAGCTCCAACTGACAAACTATTTTCTGACCTCTTCAAAGTACCTCTTCTTTATTCTTCTGATAATATATGCAGAACACTTATCTTCAATAATTAGGGATTTTAGGGGAGAAAAAGGGCAAGAAGACAGCCAAGAATTCCAAGTGCACTGCTATAGAGCTTCAGAGCATCCAAATGTATTTTACACGATAATTCCAAATACAGCATTTTATATGCCCAATATTAATGCGGTTTGTACTGGTGACCAGTTTTTTCTCCGTCGTGCAGAAATATACTTTTCAAAGCCTATGGCCAAGCAAGAAATTACACAGTACTCTCTAAAACAAATTTAACATTCACATTTGTCTTTACCACCTGTTAATCCAGCAGCACAGAAGCCATTGTAACGTGCTGGATATAACTTCAAACAGGGCCTGTTTTCTAAAATCAGCAAGTCAAATATATTTTACCTTGTCCCTGCACAGTAGTGTCTCTCTAACATTCCCTGCTCTCTTCCAAAATGAATAAAGAATTCCAGAAACTGAAAAAAAACCTCAAGCTGCTGAGTTAGAAGAAAGGATTCCATCTTGTATCACTAACAGATATGCCATAAATAAACAATTAATTAACTTAAAATGCCTTTGCTTGGGAACACAGAGAACTTGACAACATGTGAAAAAGATGCCTGCTTCCCTAGTGGCTTGGAATTCACTTTTAGACTTTTTAATTTTTTCTCTTGGAACTTGCCAAATCTTAATTTTATGAAAATAAAAGTGTATATTGAACTTCCATAAAAGTATGATACACTTGCAGTTTAAAAAATTAACTGCTCTTTTTAAACTTAGCATCTCTTAGCAAAAAGCACATGTATAACAAGTATGGACAAGAGAACAAACAATAACCAGAATCAGTTTTCCCCAAGTTAGCAATTTCATTCTTCATCTTTCAGCTTGACACCTGATAGATGAAACATTATAACAAGCCAAATACTGTAATCGAAGAAAATAGTTTCTTACATTTTTATCATTTCTGTCCTTCATGAAAAGCGCCTGTGATCCTCTCAGAGTCCCAAAGGAGGCTGATAAATGAGGGCTGTGAAGAGCAATCAGGTATCGCTCTTTGAAAGGAGGCTTTAACAGGATCAAAAGCAGGGCAGGCTGACAGTTTTGCCAGCAATCCCAAACGGACGACGTTCCATTACGCACACCTCCCTCAGCCTCAATTCACACTGAGCTCAAATCAAGGCCTCGGCTGTGCAGCTGGTTTGAAAATGGCAAGCAGCCCTCACTCCAGTGAGACTGGATCAAAGAAAACAGGATAAAGAGATGGAGCCGATTACACCACTGCTCTTTCTAAGCTGTTCAATACTTCACCAGCTCGCTGTGTGCGATACCTCAAAAATCTCTTTCAAACTATTTGTAAGAATCCATCCCCATTTAGTCCCTATCTCACAAGCCATTGATGCATTTGCTGCTGGAAATGTGACCCACCAGGGCAGTCAAATCCTGGATGTATTGAACGTAAGGGTCTTACCAAAAGAAAGCAGGTTTCTACTGGATATTAATTTATGAACAATGACTTGGGAGTGTAGTTATTTTGCAGAAATTTTCATTTGTTGGCAATGCATGCATTTTAATTTTGTTACAAGTAGTAAGTAGCCTAAATTTGTCAAAGCAGAAATTACGACAAATTATATGTCAGTCCTTTCAGATTTAGTCAAAACCAAATACTCCATTTACTTTGCCTGCAATTGCTCAGATGCACCAAGAAAGTTAACTTTTCCATTCAGCTCCAATATAACATTAACAGTCAATTTCTTCCAAGAGCCCCTAATACTCTGAAAAATATAGTCTGCATACTTCTTTTGAGTGCTATTTTCCCCATTTTGTTTAAGATGCAGAATTTTTTCTTGGGACTCTTGGGCTTTGTTGCCAGAACTGGCCTTGACTGACTGTAAATTGGAGATTCCACCAGAATCACCATAAGAAGCAACAAAAGGATGAATTTAAGCACTTCTCCGTAAGAAAGGACACATGAAAACGCAATCCAAATATAATTATAAAGAAAGAAAAGGGATTGTTAAAAAGGTGGCCTTCAAAAGCCTCATCGACTCCATTTCTATTTTCTAGGTCCTTGACATCACCCTGCAGTTCTGACATTCATTCAACACACTGGTTTCCAAACCATCCTTGACTGGTTTTTCTACTTAGTACAGTAGCACATAAGACCATGACCTGAGTAGGCAGTTAACTTTTCAAAACATTTCTTTTGCATCTAAGTCTCAGAAACTCTTCTTAAAACTTCTTTTTTCTTTTTGAAAGAAGTGTTTAATTTAAAACATTTTTTCCCTCCAAATTCGTGCAAGAATATTAGCTGAAAACAGAACTTTTACCTTTCATGATTACATTCAATGAGAATTCTAGTTGTAATAGAAACATTTTATGTGCCTTGACTTTCTCATAAAACAGTATTTATGGAGCTGTTTCACACAGTACAGTTGCTTTTCCATTCACTTTCCTGTATAATCTACATTATTATTGTTCTTAAATATTTAACATGCTAAGACACAAAATTTTGCTGTACCTAGAAAAGAGATCATTTACTCACCACAAAATTCAGTTCATGCCTGTGTTTTGTTAACTGCTTCTAGCAATTCCTTTTTCTAATGGAGTCCTTGCACAGAAACTTCTATTTCAACTGACAAGAAAACTGTCATTCTTAAATACAATAATTTTTTGGCTGTTTCTTTTTGGACAGTGCCATGCAGGACTAACAAAGCTCTTCCCTTCCTAAGATGGTGCCTTACAATAGGATGTAGCAGTTAAGGAAAACTGACTGCAAAGAGAAGCTTTGCAACAACCTGAAGAAACTTTATGTTCCTATATAACTGTTTCTCTCTTCATGATTAATTACTGGTGCTTACTTCCAGCCTCTCTGTGCAGCAAAACCCAAACAAGTCAGAGGAGAGGGGAATCAGTAGCAGTGTGCGAACACTACCAAGCAGTAGCAACCCCACTGCCAAAATCAGCATCCAGTAAATGGCTTTCATATTTAATTCCCTGATGTGTAAAGAGAGGCTTGGTTTGGATCCTTGAGAACCAGCCAGCTCTGTACAGTGCCGTAGGGGATGACGACTCTCACACACTTGGGGTCAACACCACTTTGATCAGGGAACAAGAATTGACTGTGAGAATCCTACAGCGATCGTCCCACAGAGTCCTCACATCCCCAGAGCACCCAGAACTCTGTGCCACACGATGTATTTTAGCATTTGCTCACTGCTGGCAGCCCACCATGCTTCACCCACAGGTGAAGAAATAGTTTCAAACCAGTTACTTTTCAAACTACACTGGCCAGCTTACTGTCCTCAGATGACCAGAGCTCCAACAACATCACTACATAAAATATATACAACATATGGCTTTGTTTCCTGATGGATGAATACTGATAACACAGTCAAATAAATTTGTTTTTACTGGAGACCTTCTCAGCATTTGAGGTCTGAAGAGAAAATAAATGCAATATTATCTTTCCTGTGGAAAGACAATTCATCAGCAAATACAGAGCTCCATAAAATGAGCAGAAAATTTAAGACTCTAGCAATTTGACTTTTTTCTTCCCCTAACCTACATAATAGCACTATAAGCATTCTGTTCTGTCTCTCCTGATCGAAACCTTAGTGAGACAGACCCATTTAATTGGAGCAGAAGAGGATTTTTTTCCCCCTGAAAAACCTTCAGCCTCGGTGCACATGATAATCTGCCTTCATTCCAATTTTCTGACAGCAAGAGTCATTGGATTTATTTCACTGAATTGCAGTAGTTCACTAGTGAATTATACTATCACTTTAAACTGATCGTATTTTCTAGGTAGATAATAGCACAATGATTAGATAAGCCAAACTCCTCATTTATCAACATCTTATTCAGGTAACTCTGAAAAGAAAAAGGTATCTTAAGACTGAAGAAAAATTAAGATACTTACACTTATAGAGAAAATAAATTCCTGTCCCATCTTTGACACAAATACTTTAATACTTTTGTTTCAGACATCTATCTAATAAAACTTACAAAGCACTGGGAAATTCAGAAACCTTCTAAGCTCACTTGGCTTCTGGTTCTTAGGACACGAAGAGTTATTGACAATATCCAAGTTGAAATTCCTCTGTTCCACCCTGTAGCTGAAAAACCAACAGAACATGGCCACAGGAGGCATCGTGTCCAAACAACTGCACACACCATACCTCGGTTACAGGGGTTGCTGCTGCACGAAACCAGACAACAGAAATCCCACCAGTTACCACAGAACTCATGATGGGCTGGGGGGGGCAGGAAGCAGGAGAAAATACTTAATTACTCCCCAGAGTAATAAAACAGCAGAGCAATAAAACAGTTCATCTATCTTCTCACTCTGCCTTTTCCATCATTGTTGCCACAATTACTATCACATTTTCTACTATTGCTTCAAACAAATGTAAAGTAGCACTTCAGTTCACACTAACTTCTCTCTCTGCTACAGAAAGATGTATTTCTGAAGCATTACCTAAGGTTACAGCACCCTGATTACTCAAAAAAACAGTTGGCAAAACGCACACATATTGAAAATGTGCAAACACCAACCGAGCACATGTGAAATGGTTTTGATAGCCTTTGAAGAGCCAGGCTGACACTTGGAATGGGTCACTTTTACTATCCCGTGTCAGGTTGCCACTGCTGTCACTACGATCTCACTTCTTTATTTCCTCATTTATTCCTTCTCCAGCAACAGATGCAGCCATGCAGAGTGACAGTGGATACCACTGCAGAAAGAAAAAGGTTCTGATTATCATCTAAATGTTCTAGTCTAAGCAACAGACACATCAAATCTAACAAGAATTCCAGTTAGATTTTTAATTTAGGGAAAGTTCATCCCAGTATCAGGAGTTTTGAGGAAAACTTGCATTCATAATAACATATTCAAGGATTTCACTCCTGCAAGGTTAAAGTCATGAATGAAAAAGCTCTGTTAAGGAAATACCAGAGCTCCCAATAACTTAGACATGTCATATTCTCCTGAATGCAGTGCACCTTGCAAGACTGTTTATTTCATTGAGTCCAGAAAGCCAGATGTAATAATCTGTGAGAGCCATATTAAGTCAGCTGCTTATCCTGGCTCTTACACTTCTGTGAGAGCAATCATAACAAGGAGGTCAAGGAATAACTGCTTGATTTTTTTTATAAAACAGCAGTGAAAATGTGTCATGTGGGCAGCAAGAGGGTGAAGGAAAAAGCATGGCTTAGCTCAAAGTAGAAATGACAGTATTCTTACGTAAATATGAGAAGTACATAACAAATTCTCATCCCAAACTGCTTAAGAGTATTCATTTGGAAATCATAATTTTATCACATAAAGCCCTAAAATAGCCATAAATATTCCAAGGAAGCAACAAGAAACTAAGCAATTCCAAGCTTTCAGTGGCCTACAGACATAGCCTGTCTAAACGGAGCATTTTAATACTGAAATGGAAAATGGCCACTTACGCTTCAGTAGCCACTCAGCCAGAACTGTCAGAAATGCACCTTTCATCCCAATTAACCACGAGGGTGAATGCCCCATCGGAGCACTTCCCAGTTTGGATCCGGACGGCAGTTTAACCAAAAGCACAGGTGCGATTCCCCAGCAGGGAGACGCAGGCAGGTGCACCCAGCCTCAGTAAGGCGCAACAAGGAGCCCAAGGACCACACTGCAACACACAGCACAGCAATGCCCGGGGCTTCACTGCACTCATGGTCTCTCAGGTGTGCTGAGGGGACCTCGGAGGACCTGCAGCTCCATGGAAGTTCATCTGAGAAAACTTGGAATAGATAAACCACTGCCAGAGGGTAGCAGTTTGGGCTTGGGGGTTTTTTCAGCAGAAAAGGAACTTAGGGCTGCCTGGATGGGCTTTGTTTTTTTCTACTGCACACAAATCTTCAAGTCAGCTAATTTTGTGGGACCTCTTTGTAGTTGGTGGAGAGAACTGGGAGTCGGCATAGCTGTCTAAAGCTAAGAGCAAGAAGAGCTATTCTTTCCGTTTCTGTGTATCACCCTAAGCGGAGGTAGATGAAACACATTTCAAAACAAGCACCCTTTTTATCCTTCCTACTACTGATTTTGAGAAACTCTGTAAGAGGAGTGGGGGGTAGCTTTCACCATAGCAAATTGTGGCATAATAAGTACCACCTTCCCAAGTCCTTCTTCCTAACAGCACTCTCAAAGGATGCCTAAAAGTACACATTTCGTGTTTAGTTCTATATCCTGGACGTAGCAGTTCATCTTCAACTCTTTCCAGTTACATCTCTAACTGCTCTTGTGTGAAATGTACTCAAAAAACAAGTTTCAGTCAGTACAGGAAGAATAATCATTTACTTATCTGCTTTTAGCAAAATTGTGAAGTGTTACAAGAAGCAGAAAAGTTTCTCTAGTCTTTGCTTTTTAATAGCAGTTACTGCTTATTTAGTTCACTTGGCGCTAAAGGTTAGAAAAATCAAATGTGTTGCTTTTCACACAGCAATTCAAACGATCACAGTTCTTCAGTGGGACATTTCCCCCAAACGTTAGGAATCAGGAATTTGATTTTATTATTTTTACTCTTCTAATGCTACACAAGAGAAAAAGATGAAAAATTAAAGGCAAAACCATCAAATGCTTACAAATCCATCTGAAAAAAACCCAATTTTCTTTGTCACTTATTATCCATCAGTCTCAAGCGTCTATTTTTCATTTTTGTCACATGAAACTTCATTTGACTAAAATGAACCTTTGGAGTCAAATGTTGCTATCCAGTATGATATCTTCTGGTACCTCTACATCACTCGGCTATTTGACTACAGTTCCCTTTTCAGGTGAATGAGCTTTCATGCCTCTCTGACACGTGAGTTGTAACTCCCAGTCATCTTTCCTAACTATCGACATCAGCGCAGCAGAATACAAACAAACATGAGTCAAAAATTAGAAGTGAGAGGGGCACGCAATACAAGTCTGTGGCCTATTTGGTTTCTTTCCCTGCATGATTTTGGGAGTGTGTGAGGATACTGGGCAGAGGAAAACAAAAAAACAAGATGCAAAACTATCACTCCTTAAAGCACATGAACTAGTGCAGTGGTCCTGATGAACGCTCCTTCTGACCTGCTGCTCTGTTTTCAGCATAATTAAAATGCTCTCAGGGAAAGGAAAACCAGCAAAAACATATTTGAATGCTTCCCTTTTGTCTACACTTTATATCTACCTGCTTCCAGCCCAAAGGATTTCCTCTTAATTATTCATTATCATTTTTAATTTTTAATTTAATGCTTAACTGTTAATTAATCCTTTTAATAGTTAATTCTTTAGCAAGTACTACTTAGTTAAGTCTACTACTCTATTAATTCTTGTTTGTAGTTCATATAACTATAAATAATTCTTACTTGTCAGCAATATTTAGTAATAGATTCTTTATAAGGCCAAATACTTGACATTTTAAAATATTTTCAAATATAAAACATTCGGTTATATTGATTAGTGGAGTGTCTCCCGTAAAAATTCAGAACTAAGCTTTAATTTTATTTGAAATTCATTTTGAAGCTCCACATAGAACTATAACCATTGAAAAACAAAACCAAAAACCATCAACAGGTCAATAATTTTGATTTAAACTAATCAGAAGTGGTCCCACTATCCATTTTTCTCTGCCCTACCTTAACTTAGTAAAATATGTTGGCAATACAGGATTAGCAGCAGTAGCATGAACCGTAACATCTAGATTTTTTTATTAGGAGGAAGAAAACTGACTTGGATAGAACAAGCTATTTTCAAGATTTGGAATTTCTTGGGACTTCAATCTGTTCACTGCTAAAAATTAATGTTTGTGTGGTCAACTTTAACTACTGACTCATAAGCAATGTGAGAGGTTATACCCAGCTGGCAGCATTCCATTAATTGTGCAGGATTTTTAATGCTTTTGGCAGGCACAAATTTCAAGTCAATCAAAACCTTCATTTTCACACATTTTCTCCTGTTCTCCAAGGCTGCTATTCAAATTATACTCTAAGTTATTTTTCTACTACAGCTCAATGTTATCCTGTAATTTAATTTTATTCCAGAGACAGGTCAATTTCTACCACAACAGTTACTCTAAAGTTAAATTTTTGAATAAGTAATAATAATTAAAAGGACCCAAATAAGTTTGTCAAATATTTGCATTTAGAGCAGAAGTAACTTCTTTATTATGCAAAAAAAATTGTGGACCCTCATTTCTCCTGGCAGTTAGAATATTTAGGTCTCAATTCCAGTAATTTGGTTTATCTCTAGAGTTTAGCTATGCGATAAAATCTGAGCCTTGAACAGATAATCTCCTGCTTGTGTAGACAAGTAAGACAGTCAACTTCATTTGTTCTGCCCAGGCAGAACAGAAAACCTCAAAACTTACTAGGAATGAAAGAAAAGATAACAAAAATTATGTACTTGCTAAAAAAAATATATGTTTATGAAACAGAAATATTTCTCGTCGTTCTCTCTAAATAAGCTATTTTCCCACCACAAACCATGCTCCCCGACTCCATCATATCATCTTTTATCACTGTCTAGATAACATCTACCAAAGAACAAACATGCAATCATTCTTAATTATAAGAATGGGACATGATATGTACACCATGATAAAATTTAAGAAAAAAAAAAATCCCTAAAATAAAAACCTGCTTGGAGCCATTTTCTTTGACCTAAAGCCTTCCCAGGACACCACACCACAGAAAAAGCACGGGAGTCAAAACGCCAAGAAGAATCAAAAGCTGCCCAAGCTATCCTTATTTTCTTTATGTGAAGTTGTCTTTCAAGTACTAAAATATGTAGAACATGGTTATTTTGCTGTTTGGGTTTTTTGTTTGTTTTTGGGTTTTTGTTTTGTTTTGTTTGTTCTTTGACTTTGTGCTAGGTGGGGGAGTTTTAATAATAACATCAAATTTTCCATAAAAAGCTATATCCTGGCTGGGTTAACAACCATTTCTTGTCACCCTAAATGTAGATTTCTGTCAAGGGCAGAGAGATGGGTTTTTTGAAGTTCCAGGACTGGTGCTCAGGTTAACAATTCCTGTCTGTCACCTGGAAGAGAGGCTTTCAATAAATGCTTGCAGTATGACTATAATTGGCTCCTTTTATTTTTAGTTATTTCAAAAATATTTTATTGGCAAGTCTTTGTAAATGAAGTTGCTTAACTGGGATTCAACATAAACCAAAACTGTTTAGATCTAATGTGAAATTAACTTTAAGTGTTCTCAGGAAAGGAAAAAGCCTCTTGAAGTTGAGTCTACCAATTTATCGGTTTGCTTTCCCTTAACAGATTTTTTTCCCCCAGGAGCTTTGCTCCTATCGTTTAACCCGTTCCTGTTAGGATAACCCTTGAGAAGCAAAGGTCGTTCAGCACACGGCTGCCCGAGGCCTTGCACAAGGGATCTGGGTACTGACAGCTGAAATCTAGACTGTGATGTAGTTGCGATGTCTGGTCCAGCAGTGCAGCAGTGTTTGCTTCACACAGAAACCTTCCACAACACAGTGAGACCCTGCAGTTACCACTCAGCTGCATCAGCTGTGAATCACTGACCGAAAAATGAAATGCTTCAAGCCCATGTCCAATTGCATGAGCCTCCAGCCTTCCAGAACTGTCAGCACCCACCTTTAGAGACGGCAGATCAGGCTCACTTTTAGTGCCTTACCATCTGGCCCTGCAGTACTTAATGGGTGAGCTTTACATTTCACTTTGATCAAAATAAAACAGAAAATAAAATTCATCCCTAACATCGTGTTGTACACACGCCATCCAAAATATCTAATTGGAAAACACTCTTGCTGCCCATGTTGCATGAAAAAATCTAGTGTCTGAGAAAGTTATATTCCCCACATCTCATCAGTAAAAGTCACTAAAGTACTAGAAAGATGCACATTTAATCAAAATGCAAAATTTATAATTACCACAAAAAGTAATTACATTAGGAAATGATAATTCCTTTCCTCAGTAGTAATACCATCTAAAATCTTATTTATTCATGACTAGCCTATAGAAAGCTCAGCATACATTCTAATTACTCTAGAAGTGTTATTAGACCTATGCAGTAAAAATAGTTTAAATCAATACCAAATTAAAAAATACACATCTTTAACAGTACCTCCCCAGAGTTTGTGAAAACTCATTTTCCTATTTAAAACATCCTTTCCAAAGTAGTACATTTTTGTGTTGTTGATAAGTAGCTGTAATTATTAGAGGAGATATACTGCTGATCTAAGTATCCAGAATATATCACAATAATATTCTAGAATGATATGAGGTTAAATGAAACCAGGTCACAATTGTGATACCCAACCTGGGTTTTATTTGGCCTTGCTTTTAGAATAACCAAAAAAAATCTGATACAACTGCTACCTTCGCAGAGTAGCAATGTCATATCTGAGCAAAAAACGCTGATTGACTTTTTTGACTTATTTTTAAGTGTATGTGAGAAATGTGATTTTCCTCCAGAGGATAATTTTCAGAGAGGCAGAGAGAGAGAAAGAGTTGGCTGATAGCAAGGACTTTGTTATCTGCCCAAGTCAACAAAACCAAAAGCTTTAAAGCTGTTCTGCATGTACACTTTTCTGGGAGATGGTCTTTGTTCACTCTGTTTTCAAGAGAAGTCAGTGATTTACAGAAATTCTGCATGCATAAGAGCTTGATGCTGCAAAAAGAGAGATGCTGAGAGGCTGTTTATCCAAACTAACTTAATTCATGTCATGTTCAAACCATGTTACAAGAAAAACACAGGACAAAATAAAACAATGAGAGATTTCGTTTCTCACCGCGTAAAAGTAAGACTTTTTCAAACATAGATTGTGTCTGATAAGGACTAGAACAAAGACTACTTTTCTCTCCAATATAAGCATTTTCTCACTACCAGATGAAAGGCAGACCTCAGCTTTAATGCACCACAGGAGGGAGGAACTTCATTTTGTAGAAGCCCAGCAGGGTGAAGCTCACAAAGGTCACATGGAAGGATAGGACACACCAGAACACACAGAGAGATGAGAACAACAGGCCCCAAATAAATGGCACTGGAGCTCTGCATTCCAAGAGCCAACTGAGCCAAGGCATGTCGGGTGGGAGCAGAACACAACAGCATCATCAAGCACTTAGCTTAAACTGCTAACTTAGGACAAAAACTATCAACTGCCACACCTTCAGGGGGATTTATTTACTGGACAAAGCCAAAAATACCGCTCAAGACCACGCAAATTTCAAACTGCCAAGCTCCTTTACTTCTTAAGATATACAATGTGTTGTCAAGATCATAGAACTGTATAAACTTCTGAGTTGGAAGAGACCCAGAAGGATCACATCAAGTCCAACTCCTGGCCCTAAGCAGGACACCCCAGCAATCTCACCATGCTCCTGGTTCCCTGGAAAGCCCATTCCATTGCCCTGCCAATCTCTGGGGAAAGAAACTTTTCCTGATATCCAATCTAAACCTCCCAGGACACAGCTCCAGTCATTCCATCAGATGCTGTCAGAGGTTACCAGAGAGCAGAAACTCGTACCTGCCCCTCTGCTTCCTGTCATGGCAAACTGGAGCCCACAGCCCTCTCCCCTTAGCCTCCCCTTCTCCCGGCTGAAAAAGCCAAGTGCCCTCACAAGGCTTCCCCTCTGGACTCGTCAGCACCTTCACAGCCTCCTTTGGACCTTCATTATACCTTTTTTACATTACAGTGCCCAGAACTGCACACAGTCTTGACAACTGCACCAAACAAAACGTTTGCTGGAGATCAGTCCCCTAAGACTCATCAAAGGCTGAAGAATTACAGTCAGTTTCCCAGGGCAAAGAACATTGTGGTGAATTAGAACTGACCTCCTTGTGTAATGAGTGCTCTTCAGAGGCCTCGTCCATTTATCAGACACCAGGCATTTAGAAAAAGGAAAATATCCTGCTCAATGCACCCCGTCAACTTTTGCTCTTAACATATCTGCTGCAAGGAAGTGTAGCTTTTTTTTTTTAATAGTATTCATCTTTTACATGCTAGAGGAGGAAAAAACCTGAAACACTGCCCTTCTTTTAAAGTAAAAAGAAAAAAAAGTTTGTAATTGTACATTTCCTTAATATAATTCCTTCCTTGAACCTCCTCTCATCCATTACTCTGCAGTCTACACTGCCTCTCCTCTCATCTTTTAAAGCCTTGATAAAACCCACTTACCATAAGAATATATTTGAAAAATGAACTTACATTCAAATATATTTAAAGTTTAAATACAGAGCAACACACTCAGATTGCTAATATTTAACACTGTGATATTATACAATCACCACTTGTTATAAAACTGTTTTTTGTACACTGCACAATGTAGAAGTGCTACATTTGGTACAACCGTGTACAACTTGGGTAAGAGGAAAAAAAAATGTCATATGCACTTTCCCAGCTACTTTACCATCCATTAGTCTTTTGCCACTGCAATAATTCACAGGTTTTCCACTCATCTCAAAGTGGATTCGTATTTGAGTTTCCAAAACAAATCCATCTTCCACGTGACATGAAAATAAACTGTTGTTTGAACAACCGGCCTCCCTCACTCCCTCAGAATCAGTCATTTGGCTACATTTTGGTGCATTTCATAATACACCTGTGGGAAGTTCTATTATTGCTAATAACTTTCAAGAACAACAGATGTGTGGGGGAATTGTCCAACACATTAATCAATAACTTCTCTACGCAGTTTTTTTTTTAAAGAGTCTGTACTTCAGTACAAATTCCCAGTACCTCAACTCTGAGAAGACATCCTCTAAAATAGTGCTGTGACTACAACAAATTAACAGTATTTCTTGGAAATGAATCACTTTGCGCTACCTCTGAGTAACCTTATGCACCCAACCTTTTAATCACTTTTGCACTGGATCATTATTCCTGTTGTAAGTTAATTGGCCAATTATGTCTAATGACACGGTAACCTTAGGAATAAAACATTGACTCTTGCTTTCATTGCCTGATATTTGTTAGTAGTTTGAGTTTCTGTGAGTTTCTAGCATTCTATAATATATTTTATGAGTGTTGATTATTAATAATTGGACAGAGAATGCCATGGATCACAGCACTAGAAAGGAAGAAGCTGTGCCTCCCTGCCCCAGGGGAAATGCTTGTCTGCTTCTGCATTTCCTGGCAGATATTCCAGTCAGTCCAGACACTGTTCAGTGGCCTCTCACGAGAAAGGCTTCACACATCTCTGAACATTTTGTATATTATGCAAGCCATTAAAACATTTGTCCTAATTCTAAATTACCATTTTCTTACTCCATATCCCTGAGAAAGACATTGCACCTTGCTACGTTACAACAGCCTGTTACGCTCTTGAGACTGCTACATACTTAATGTTTTAAATGAAACAGTGCAAGCTATTCCTTGTAGTAAGACTACAGGAATCAATCATTCCCACTGCTATTCCACGGAGCGGTTACTAGCTGCCATGCCCTGGCTGAAAGCTGTGCCGCAGTAGAGAGATTGCTGAGATTGCTTCACTGTGATATTTGTTGGTGGTTTGTCTTGGTTTGTTTTTTTTCAATATCATTATCTGCTATAACGTACAGAGCTACCAAACACCCATAATAAAGGATTTTACTTGGTGAGGTAAACCTCCTTATGCAGTCAGCCAGGGTCAGAGGTTGTGGCAGGTGAGAGCACAGAAAGCACAGGTCCTGGACTGAGCACCATCCCCTGTGCTGGGGTGCTGCATTTTACTGTGCTTTGCTATTTGTCTGTCCTTGGAGACAGAAAAGCAGCTCTCTGTCAAGGTTCAGCGTTCAGCACTGGGAATGTCACGCTGACTGGAGGGCAGCACTAGCCCCACTGGGTTGCTGTGTGCAATGCCATCAGCCTCACTGGAACCCGGCTGTGACAGCCGGTGTCCTGGTCAAGCAGGGACAAGCTGCAGTGACCCCAGCTCTCTAACTCCGTGTTGCAGTCGCACAGTACTTTTAAAACTGATGCCTCCACATTGGTAAAATATTGCCATGTAATTCAGCTTTTTCATTTTCATTATTCTGAGGGGGGGGAAAAAAAAATCTTCTCTTCTGAATCTTCACGCTGTGGCAGATATCATGTTGCCACAATAAAATGGATGATAGGGAAGCAGGAGCCAGTCTAAACAACAATGACAAACTGGCCCATAGCTTTTTACTGTTTTTGATGACAACCTGAGAAAGATCTGTACACAAAGACAGGCTTCCATAACTCAGAGAAGTAACTGGACCTTATAAGACTGGAAATACAGCAGGACCTCTCAGCACACACTACTAGCAGCACACAAAGGTGACTGGGGGGCCACCTGTTGTCACTAAAATCAAAACAAAAAGTTGGTAGCAAAATTACTTAAGAAGCAACATGCTTCCTGGTAATAGATACCACTATGCCCATCTTGTGAGTAATAAGTCTTACAAGTTCACGTTGCATCATCTGCTGAAAAAAGACTTGGTTTTGAACACACCTGCAAAGGTTTTAGAGTCCAGTTGAAAAGCTGAGCTCTTTTTTCAAGAAGTTGCCAAACTTTCTAGTGAGTTTGAGTCAACAGTTTTATAAAAGACATCTGAACACTGAAAAGCAAATTTATTTGGATGTACTCAACAGAGCCTCAAGTGAACCATTAAATTTTGTTCATTAGACTCACGAACATAATTTAAAACACTTCATCCAGATAAATTTTATGTCAAGCACAGTTTGTTTTGTCCCCATGTGAAATGTCCAGTCAGCAGAAGTTCAAGCGGGATTTAATAGAATGAGCAAAGTACTTTAATGATGGCTGGAAAGAAAACCAATAAAACCTTCAGGAAGTGAATTTCTTAACCTAAGAAAGAGAACCCTATGCATCCGTAGCAAACCAGATATCCCACTTCTCAGCTTATGCTGATATAGTAACCACAAAAACCTTCAGTGAGCTTTCAGGGAGGGTTCTGTTTCCCACAGAAACAAAGCTTAAAGCCACCTTAGAGGCTTTGCTTCAGTGGGTTGCTTATTCCCCTCAATAAACCAGAAAGAAGGAAACACAGAAAGGGTCATGGCTGACACATTTCTATAATGGGAAAGAGATGTACTGAAAGGCCTGTTTCTCTGTTCCTCATCTCTGAGGAGAGGGATCTTTGTAGACTTAAGCTCAGGGTTTCTCAGCAACGTAATCAGAATTTAATTTTTCTTTCATTGGGATGTTGTTCACAATTTGAAGGCAGCAAAAATTCAATTTTGCAGAAATTGCAGAACGGATCCTAAAAGATAATAGAATATCTGGATTAGCAGCCTGCTAGGAGACAGCAAAAGTTGAGAAGGGTTAAGGGAATTGCAAACTTCTTCTTGTGGGAGAGTATTTTCCCCCTTAGCACACCCACCGATCTGACAGCACCATCTTTGCCATGCTTTCCCTGATCTCCATGCTGGTCCCACGCAGTTTGTGGGTGACTCTCCAAATCCAGAAACTTGCCCACCCTGCCATGAGGCCTTTACTGTCTTCTCCACATGGAGGCTTTATGCACCTTTTATCAACTGAGTAACCATTTGTGTTTTGGATGTACTGTTTGGTCTTTAAACTCACCTTTTGTCAGTTCCAGGTTCTGCTGGAACTCTCCCAGACCTACCAGCAGAGGGAGGGGGCATAGTCAAAAATAAATCTCTTCATCACTGCAGTGAATATGCTGAGACTGCTTTTTTTTTTTTTTTCCAGAGCAATACTAACACTGCCCAAATGATTTGGGAAAGATTTGTGGTCAGTTCTTCCTGCGCTCACACATCACACAAAGACAAGGAATGTGACATTTTTTCTTTGCCTGCTCTCAGTGATAAACAGTGAAAAGTGGGGATAGAAGCCATGGACAGAATGGATTATTTGCTTTCCCAGACACAGACATAACTCCCAAGTGAAACACAGAATGCTCTAAAATTATTTCAGAAAACTCTCTTATCTCTTGTCCTCTGTCACTGTATTGAAAGCACTGACAGCTTTAATAATTTTGGACAAAGCTTATCTTTTCCAACACACTCCTTTTCCCATGCGCTCTCTGAAGAACTGTTAGGCAAGTTCTGAGAAACTTTCATTAAAACTTTGTTAAACCATACAAGGATTTGTGAAAGCCACTTGACTGAGCAGCTTGGGCCTCAGAGTGTCTGCACAGTTGCTCAGGCTGGAGGACTCTGCCTGAGACTGGTTCAGGACCCAGCAGTTTAATCCCATTCCAGCTTTTCTGCAGGTCTGACAGAGCCCTTCTAAGGAGTGGGGCTGTAGGATGCATTCTTGGCAAGGGACCTTTAAAGATGCCTTAAATACTGAGACTGACCACCCTGCTCCACTACTTCTTCCAGAAATGCCATGCCACACCCCAAAAGTGCTACCCAGTTGGACTGCCTACTATAAAACTAATTTCTGTAAAGCGTTTCCCTTTAGCAAAGGATGGGTTTCTGTGCCATAACAGTGTTTGAGATAAAGAAACTTCTAAGATGTGCAACATTCTTATCAAATTGGTCCATAATATTTCCCTATCTTTCATATGCTTTAGTAACAACACCAAAAAAATCAAAAATATAAAAGAGAGCACCTGCGAATTTTCCCTACTTAAAACTACTTCAAAAAATGGACACAGTTTTCAAGAAAGGCTAAGACTCTCAAAGTCTCTTCCAGTGGAAATATTGAGCTTCTTAATCCTCAAGAAGAGTTTGAAATAAAGAAGCATGGTCAAATGGCAGACTTTTTACCCTGATTTTGGATCCTGAAAATTCTGTAGGCTTAATATGAATATGTGCAAGACACAGCTTGGTCAGCTCACTGATGAGATGCAGAAAAAAATTGGCATGTCTCCAGTCATGATCATACAAAGCATTTTGTCTGCATGTGCACTTCGTGAAGTAAGTTTTGTGCTCTCGTTCAGATTCAGATTTTAAGTCTGGCAAGAAAATGAACTTCTCTGTGAATTTTCATATTAGTCCTCCACGGTCTAGCTAGGCTGGAATCCTTTAGCAATCAGCTATCTAGACATTAATTAGGAAGAGAAAACACACTTCCGTATTGAATCCAAAACAGAAACACAAATACAAGATGCTCCTGGAAAAAACATAATTTGAAACACAGTAGTGTTTTCTACATCATCAGCCAGTTGGAATCAGTGGAATCCTTTCCTCTCCATTTACTACGTGTCTCCACATTCCCAGGCAGGCAGAAAACAGACTTAGCTGTCTCAAAAATAAGCATTGCACCGTTGAGCCTCAATATCCCTCTTTTTCCAACCTGCTGTCAAATTTCAGACCACAAACTAAGTGAAAATCTCTCTGCATAGCAACCCTTTTGAGAACGGGCAGTACAAAATATTAACATATTCCATACCAAAAGATAAAACTGATACTATCTCAGATTTTTTTTCCCCTCAGTAGAAATATAAAACAAAGTCTAAAAAAATGTACACAATTTTGGGTTCCAACAGAAATCTGTGTTACCAGGCAATATGAAACAAAAGATACTATAGATAATTGTGGCACTGTACTCCCTTAAATACATAATTGATGCAGATACACATCTTCAATTAAATAAATATTTAGAAAACAATTCTCCGACTCACTATTAGCACCATAATAGCAATTACAATGCACTTCATAAACAAAACGGTCGGGTTTAGAATAAAAACCAGAAATTTACATAGGTGAAGAGAGCAGGAAATGTAAGCATATGATTTCTTCTTTTTCTCTCTCCTTCTCAGAAAGGACACAGGGATTACAAGGCAAAAATATGTAGAAAAGGGACATGACAACATGAAGGGTTTATTTGGTTTATGGGTAGATCATGACAGTACAAGAAATTGTTCCACTCTACCCACAAATCACCTGCATGCTCTTTACCTTTTCTCACATGAACACAAAGAAAGTCAAAATTAAATGCAACTATAAACAAAAAAGAATTTGCATTTCTAAGTATGTTACACAATCCCTGGGTTTAACAGCCAGTGAGAAGGCCAAGCACACAATAGCTTTAAAAATTACCACACATTTACACATGCATAGAGCATTGTGTATTTGAAGTATCGAAAGAAACTCCAGGTTAGATATAAAATTATGAGGAACTTGGATTTTCATGCTTCATGAGCATAAGACTTGTACTAATTGCTGTGGTTAGAAGGTAGACCCAGGAGGCAATAATTAGATTTAATCCATTACAAAGTTTTATAGACATTTTTTCTCTGAGGCATCTGACATTGGACAAACTAGGAGAGTACATTAACCAATAGTCTGCTGCAAAGTAAAGCTTCTTCCCTACAAAAAATGAGTTTGAAATTATCTTGATACCCATCGTGTTCCTATCAACTACTCATCGTTGTTAAAATGAAATAAAATTACTTTGCACTGCATTTTTATAGAAAATTGTATCTGTGGACATGCAAACATCATAGAACCACCACAAATTAAGGAACATCTGCTATCTGGTACAAGCCCATCATAAGCAACTCTGAAAAGAATAATAATAATACATTAACTCCAGAACAAACTGAAGAACCAAATCCTTGGGACATTTGAGGTCCCTCAAATCAAGATTTTGAAATTTTTCAAAAATATTGCTGTTCATTTTTTTCTCTCCCACATCTTCCCAGATGAAACCATTGCCAGCAGTTAATGCGGATAAATGAATAATTTCACTTCACTAAAGAAAAACACTTTGGCTGAGTTGTCTACCGACAGAAAGAATGCTTCCTGATCTAAAACTCACATCAAGTTAGAGCTCCTGTGTCATGAAGCCGTCAGGAAACCATATTTAAACCATAACATGCAGCGAGGATGGGTTACAAGCAAGAAAGAAATCTTGTGGTTATTTCTAGGTGGTCCCTTTGCTCCAGTTCACCTCAATGAGCTCCCTATATACGGTTCTTTTTCCCACACAAATTTATACCAAGCCATTTCCTCCTGTCATCCCCACACCATCTCCTCACAGCATTGCTAGGATACAGCTTGTACTTCTCCTCAAGTCTTGGGGTGCAATCCTGGACCTTGCAGTCCACGAGCATCTCAACAAACTATTTACCATGGTCCAGATTTCAGCTCTTCCAGAGACAACAATTCTTCTGGTTCTGAAAGAACTTCTTCTGTTCATTCAGGCCTTACATTTCATTGTTTTTACTTCTCCAAAGTTCAGTTCCCACTATAAGGATTATTTTACTTTGGCTACACACATCCTTTGTTAGACAACAGCTCTGAAAATATCCTTAGAGAGACCACCCTAAATAAGACTCCAAGGGCCCACAAATGCACATTCTGTCTTATTATTTAGCAAAAAAAGCATACCAGGAAAAGGAGACTTATATCTTGAAAATAAGAGAAATCTCCTCTGCCTCCATTCAGCCTTTCTTTTTTCCTGAAAGAACAATATAAATATTCTAATCTAACCCAAAGTTACAGGATCTGAATGAATTGCCACTTAACAGACACACACAAATCTGTACCTACATGAAAGCCCTCAGAGAACACAAGGATAGCTATGAGAAACTGCTGCTAAAGTTACCACCAGGTAACATTTTACACCCAAGTTACAAAAATCACAAGGGACAGGAATAAAAAATAAATTGCTAATACATCTTCAACTACAATGATAGAAAAATGAGCCTATCGTTACTTCTGCCACTCACAATGCATTTTTAATACACTTCTATGCAGTAAAGTTCTTCAATTATTATTTAGATTAAGCAAAACAAGCCAAATAGTCTCTTTTAATCTAAAATCATATAAAATTGCAGTGACTGTGAATTTTGGGTTCATTCAGAACATGTGACTTTTCATCATTTTACTGGACTTTAACTACCAAATTCTCACCTCGGCTGCTACAATACCAGACCTGAGCCCTGAACAAAAGCAAGGCAGAGAAACTTAGACAAGAATTTAATGGCACAATATTTTAAATATTTAAGAGTAATTTGAGTAAGTACTAGTCATCTTAATAGCACAATTTATAAATGCTTGCCAGAAGTGGACATTTTCTCATGATAAATGCTTCTATTAGAATTCAGTCATGAATTAATTTTTAATAAGGTAATGATCTTGTTAGCTTTAAAGGTGACTTTCCTTTCTTTTCACACTGAAAAAACCAGGCCAGAAGTCTCAAAGTGGTTAATCTCTAGTTGGTAGTTATCAAGAATTGTGTTTTTTCACACATTCTAAAGTTTGTATCTGGCAGCATGGCTGACATACCAAGAAAACAAAGGAAATGTATTATTTAATGGGGCTAATAGGGTTCAAATCACTGAGTTACCTTAGAAATTTATTTCAGCTGAGGAACACGTCTTAGTTTGTGTAATAAGTTCAAAACACAGTTACTTTTTAAGTCATTTTCACAACTGTGATTTAGCTTTTTATAATTTTCAAAACATTTTTAGTAGTCTATAGTTTAAAGTTTTCATAAATATACTGCTATATGTGTGATAATATATTTAAATACTATACCAACTTATTATACATTTATATTATTACTTTTCCTTGTGGTCTAAATTATTGTTATCATAATGCTGGTATGATAATACAACAATAATATTTTCTTTCACTTTTTTGGTCTACCTTTTCTAAATAGTACTAACTGAAAAAACCAAACCCATAAATCAATGAAAAACTAGATTAAATTAAGGAGTTTCACTGAGAACAGAAAGGAAATTATCTCTGTAAAACATAGGGAAGTTTGAAGTATTTTAATGAGTGGCAAGGACCAGAAGTGGGAATCACATGAGGATGGCTGATTTCTGACACAATGTAGCATAGCTTTCTGTATATTTCAAAAATGTGGCCTCTGAGTGGAGAAATTAATTCATAAACATTTGCTGTTCATAAATTGACAGAAGTACACTCAAATAGTGTAACAGAAAACAGTCCAGATTGAAATATTTTAGAAGTATGCACAAATGCTTATTTCCTATTATTTGAGGAAAAGATAGTGATGGAGAGAGAGAGCAGTGCCTTAAAACATTTTCATGGGGCCATCATTTAGAAGAGAGTAAAATATCACTGGGAGAACAGAATATATTACAGGTAGACAGGCATTGAATTCATTGAATTTATATATACACATAGATAAATAACTCAAAAAGGATTTACCCATACTATTAAATAACTTTTAAAATACTTATGTGCCTACACATATCTATATAGAGGCAATTTGTACAAGTGCAAGCTCTCTGACCTTTATCACATCATTATATACATGTAGATCTTTGGCAAATATACACAATTATGTTAAAACTCAAGGGAACAAAACATTGCAAATTGAACTGACATTTGCTGAATAATGAAATGTCTAGTTTCTAATTTGAGCTTTTTCATTTCCAAAAACCATTGCAGATACTAATGACAATGTAGGTGCTGTATTTGAGCACACACAGTTTTCAGCCTGAATGACTAAAAACAGGGAAAAATACAGGAAGCAAGGACACACACTAGCTGGGTTTTATAAACTTCCTGGGATTTCATTTCCTAAATTAATCCTAAAATAAATTGCCACATCTGGAACATTGCCCTGGGTCCCTTGGCCGAGAATTGCAGCAGTTTAGCACTCCTGTCATCCAGGAGGGAACGTGACCTCAAGCTACACCCGAAAAGGTTCTGTTGTGCAGATGTACACAGATGGCCCTGCTCAAGAGCCCTCGCACCAAACCCCTGACTTTTTGAAGACGTGCCTTTGCTCCCTGATGTAACTACACTTCTGACAGAGTCACAGTTTTATTTTCATGAGGAAGAAAAATGCTCAGTGTTTCTAAGTGGATGGCTGATACGTATAAGGTGTTTTATTTATTATGAAGGGCTAAATTTTTCGGAGTTTCTTGTTTGCTTTTTATTAGTTATGTATAATTTTCCCTCTATTCTATAGAATTCTATAGTGCTAGTCTTGGTTTTATTGCCAATCCTGTGAGTTTCATGGCATTTTACTGCCTTCAGGCTCATCTTTCATATCACTAGGGTTTTTCCTCCTGCTATTTTGGGTGAAAAAACTTTTGAGAAGTATAGAGTTAATTAAGGGTGCTTCCTATATAATAAAAATATGTTATCGATACTGTCTATGTTAACCATTATAATATGTTTAAAGTTAAATTAATATTTACCCAATTAAAAAATGTACTCAGTGGAAAAAAAATGTGTAAACCAAATAGGAAACATACACGGTCATACAAGCTTTGTGGCCCTTTTCCTCTCAACCTGTTACTTAGACCTCAACAAAAAGACACTTTTATTTATAAACATAATATTAATATGTACTTAATAAATTAACCCAAGGTATTTACTTGGATTGAGACCTAACATTCCCAAAATTCATTTCTTACAAAACAAAATCCTTTGTAAATATGATTGGGACAGAACAACCTTACTTGTGACAGAACACAACAAACAGCATGAACATTAAATTAATGCACAGCACTTACTGGATTGTATCTTGTTTAACTGTCATGTTTCATTTGAAGGCTGTGGAGCAAGCAGAGATTAAAGCAGCTCAGGATCTGGCCTGGTAAGTAAGTACAGAAAATCCCTGCCCTTCTAAAGGGCAATGAGAAAATGTTTACAGTTCCCACCACAGAGCTTGTGGAGCTAAACCCAAAGTCTCATCTGTCAGTCTGGTCCCCAGATTTATTTTTATCTCCTCTTTTTTTGAATAATGAGATATTTGCAAATTATCAGGAAACAGAAGCTCCTGTTTGCCGCTGTTGTATTTCATCCCATCATATCTTCCACTTCAGTGTTTTACAGCATGTTTCAAATTGACAAAAAATGAAATTCAACAATGAGAAAGCACAAAGCAAGAACGAATATTTGAGCAAAGTGATAAATGTTGGAGAAATAGCAATGTGGACATTTAAACGTATTTCAAGCTTTCCACCCCTGCTATACTGTATAAATAGCACGAGAGGATGTGGCTTCACTACTTGAGAAAACACATCAAAATATTTTGACAAATTCAATAAGCTGTTGGACAAGACTTAAATGCTAAAGAAATAGATGAGCTGTAAGGAGGAAATAGGACAACACGGCAAGAGAGATGAACCAGATTATGAGGGAAAGGGACAACCCCTTTTTCATCTTTTGTTTCTGTGAAGAAGCCACAGAACCAGTGTAAATGTGAGAGGAGAGAAGCTTAATTAACCAAACCCCTTGTCTATAGCAGTACAGAAACAGTCCATCCTACTATCAACAAAACCAGAAAAATGTTGGAGAAAATTTTTTTTCCCCTAAAGAACAAAACAATCTATTGGACCAGATGTAGCAATGTGTATATTCATTAAACTGCATAACTGCAACTGTACACTTTGTTTCTAAATACTCATTTACACACTTAATGAAGTTATCATCTTCCAGAAGGATGAATACTTGCCTTACTTTTATGTTAGAACCTGTTTTCCTCTTAAAGCACTAGTCTCTATACACACACACACACATATATATATACACACACTAAAAAAAACCAGAAAACTTCAAGCAGCAACGCTTCACTATAAGAGTGATTTACCTGGTGTGCTCTACATCTCGTGACTATTCTTTTAGAAATATCAACTATCATACAGTATATTTATTGTTTTTACCAGGCTAATACATTTCAGATGCCTTTATGGATATTTCTTTTAAAGACTGCCTCCTTGGATTTGAAGCACTGTGAAGGGACTGCAGTTTGACTTGTCAAGATATAATATCCTCTCAACAATTTGCAGAAAAAAGTTTACCACAACACAAAAAACACAAATTTAGAACTCTTCTGTCTTCTGGAAGCAGGAGAGCTATACAAGTATGTTTTCTTACATGAAAGCAAGAGAAGCTGAATGAGAAAACTGAGAAAATGAAAGAAGAAAATAACAGACAGCGTGAAATATGAAATCTCTGCTGTGTTGACCACAATGCAGTCCAAATGGACTTGAATGTGGTCAGAGTTTCAGTCAGCTGGCAATGCTGAACTCTCAGTTCTGGGTGTCAGGATCCATCACAGCCAGGGAGCTCAATCTGTGGCATTCCAAGCTGTGTGTCACTTGCCTGCCTCTGTTCGTATCTAACAAGCATCCTCTCTTGTTTCTCTTGGACTACCTTAATCCAAGGTCATCTTCTGCCAGCGTCTTCTCATCTGACACAAATCTGTAACTTTCTAATCAAAGCTCCCATCTTTTCCAGACCTCCTTTTCAGCCAGCATTGCCTGTCTTGTAAATCAATGATGCACTCAGTTCCCAAGCAGGTTCTCTGCTCCCAGCTTGCCTTCAGTGTCTGACCTTATTGTAACCATCCATCTTGGCTACATCTCCACCCTTGCATCACTACTGCTCACCTGCCACATTAATCCTGCCGTCCTACACTCACGCTACTTGAATTTAATAATAGGAAACATTTTTAAGGCTTATTTGCATCAATCTAAATGCTTCTCAATTGCCTGGCTAAGTCACAGCACAGATTGGATAAATAGAGCTCTGAAGATGGGCTAAAAGTTAAAGGAGGAGGGAAAACTATCTCTGAGATGAAGCAAGCACCTGATAATCTTTTCAAATTAAATACAATCATCAGGAAATTCATTTGGGAAAAATGAGAAAGTATTCATGCGATCAGTTTAGCGCAGAGTAACAATAAAAAATGGCAAAAACAGCACTAGTTCCCAGCAGAATAACAAAAGACACTTAATGTGTCAGTATTATGTAAGGCACCCTTTTGTATACATGAAATACCTAGGGAAACATTAATATGTTGCAGAAGGATACTGACTTATGAGACCAGAAAACTGGAAAATTATTGAAATATTCAAGATAATAAGAAAGAGAATGATTCTGATAGGAGGAAGGTGTATTTGGAAGACAAGGAGGCAGTTCAAGTTAGGTCCAGGAAGTACTGTAAAGTTTATTTGACTGAATTTTAAAAGTTTTTGATGCAAGTTTCTTATTAGCAGTATTTTATAAGTAACTTCTCAATCACTATCTATTGCTCAAATGGTGTAAAACAAAATCCTAATTTTGAAAACACGGAACTTTTCAGTAAAACAAATTATGGCCAGCTTCATGCAGCAGAATATGTACCCAAATGCACACAGGAGGAGAGGATAACTGAACAAATAATTAGGTTGTACACACACTGAGCACCTGCACCAGCTGGAGGAAGACAAGAAACCTCAAAGGAAAGCAAGCCCAGCACCAATTCCTGAGACAAGTCTGCAGCACTTGTAACACAATCTACAATATCTCACCCTCATTCACTGGTTCTCAGCATAACTGAGTGTATTTTGTGCATGAAACTGCCTGGAACCAAGGCTGAGGTAACAGCTGATATCCACACACACACACACAGTTGCTGTGCTCTCCGCAAGCCTCCTTCCCCTGTACATTTAAGCTAAGACATGTGAAAAAGAAACATGAAATAAGTACAGCACTAATGAAAAATGCCAAAAAATTTGCATTACAAGACAGCTTCATATGGAATAAATATGTAAGTGTAATATCTTTAGGAAAAAAAAAATCCAGCATTTTTCAAAACAATTTTGCAGCCTTCTCATGTCTGTTTTTAGATCAATACTCTTATCCCAGT
Organism: Atrichornis clamosus; assembly: GCA_013400975.1. Classification (NCBI taxonomy): domain Eukaryota; kingdom Metazoa; phylum Chordata; class Aves; order Passeriformes; family Menuridae; genus Atrichornis; species Atrichornis clamosus. The sequence continues at coordinate 113,113 of WBMZ01011088.1, read as the reverse complement.
AATGCCATATCTAGGTGTATTTTAACGGTTTGATAACAAGCACAGGGGGCAGCTCATGAAAGGATAAAGGAGTTCGTAGACACATGCAGTATTGTAGAGTGGAAAAAGCTGTTATAAAGAAAATATAAAGAAAAAAATAAAGACTGTCATAGCTTCAGTACATTCTTAGTACATCGATAAAATACACCAATTAAAATCATATCCAAAGAAATAACACTGAATAGGAAAATACATCATGTAACACAAAAGAATTGATCACATATTTATAGGGGGAGTAGCTGCCAAATTTCTTTGACCTCGAGCTGCCCCACAGTTACACAGACCATGTGCTGGCTGATCCTGAAAATATTCACTGCTTGTCATCTTCGCTGATTAATGAAAATTACAGTGACAAATCCAGAATCCAAACCTTACCTAGAGGTGACCTGTAATCAATATATTTGCATTCCCTCACAAGCAAGGATGAGGAGGAATATGATACTCTGAACTTGTACAAGAATAAATAATCTTGGCTATAAATCTAAGAGCTATCTATCACTCCTACTTATTTTCCCTGTCAGCTGCCTGGCAGAAATTTTTCAAGCTGGGAACCAGGATACTGGGCATGGTGCACTGCCAGGATTGCAAGAACAAGGTGAATGGGAGGCAGATTATAAATTGCTGCCGTAGTCCCATATGGCACATAATCCTCCTGCAAGACCAAACGATGAACCCCTGGATTTCACACGGTTGTTTTATGAGGCAACAGAATCAGCAAGTTTGAAACAAGCAGCTCCTGGAGACATGAAGCAAAGCACACTCAGCACAAGGGAGCACTAATATAACTCTCTGATTGCAGCCTGCTACTCAATTCCAAGTTCATCTTCGCCTCAAAATTACCATTAAAGCTGAAATAACCAACAACAAGGACCTTTTTAGTACTGTTGCAACCTGAAACATAAAACTCATATGAACAAAAATCCACTACCCCACTCAGTATGACTTATAGAGCCACTGCATCTTCTGCTTATAATAAGGGGCAAAAATTGACTTGAGGGACTACTGAAGATCAGGCCTCTATGCTTGAAAAAGCCTTGAGGCAAACATTCTTCAAAGCATCAGGAAGGAAGAGAGGACGTACGATTTCAGAGTTGGGTGAGCATCATCTGCAGCCCGTCGTCAGCACTGCCAGCAGGGCTGTGAGCAGCGCTCACCGCGCCCGCCGTTCCTCAGCCGTGGCACATCCATCTCCCACTAAGCCATATGGAAGAGACAATGGAGCATGAAAATCTCTGAGCCTGAAAGGGATTATGAGGCTTGCTGATTACAGGCACTAAAAAAAAAATACGTACTCCCACTTTTTTTGTTTCTGCGAGACTTTCCACCCAGTAATCCCTGAGACAGAAAACACAACTGTAAAAAATGTTATATACTTCTATCCAAATTCTAATGCACCAAGTTGCATTAAAATTACAAGACACACATGAAATGGAAATGGACACCTCTGACTACACTCGGAACTCCTTCCCTCGCTCAATCCCTACCATCATAATTAAATACCACTATAGTGACTCAGGACTGAAACCTGCACTTTCCAAAGCATTCTTCATCCTGAACTAACAATAAATTTTTCTACTCCTTGAGAGTGTCAACAAGTGATATATAAATCGAGCACAGAACATCCCACTGGTATTAATGTGATAGTAACTAATGTCACCTCTATATGTCCCAGCAGCACCTAGAGCTGCTGAGACAACTGCTCAACCATTTTCATTTCCACAGTCATGGATGTGGGGGTACCCAGATTACCTTTGGAAAGACGGAATTCCTCAACCCATTTCTCAATTGTAAACTCAAAAGACCAGGTTTTCTGTCCTTTCATCTGCTTCAATTTCACAGGGAAAAATTAAAAATCCTTTAAAATATTACTTTACTAAAAAAAGTTTTACTTTTGCCAGAACAGGTGCCTCCCATTACAGTGGTGAGCAAGAACGGTCCATTCCTTGTTTCCTGACACTTGGGCAGCACTTCTAACCTCACTGAAAGTTGCTAGAAGAAACCAAATATTTGGACAAAACTTGCAAATATAAAGTGCAAAGAAAAGCAACAAACTTAAATTTGCTTTTCTGCTGCATCAGTTTTAGAGTTATCACAGGACTAGAACAAATCACAAGGTGCAAGTTGCTTTCCAAGAACGCATTTCACTGCTTTCTAGAAGAAAACCATTTTTAGCTGGTGATCATGTGAAGGCCATCATCACCACAGATATCCCCAGCGTGTTGTAAAGAATCTGTAATTTTATTTGCTTTCAATTGAAAGTATTCTTAACCCATTAACCTGAGACAGCATCCTCAAAGTGCTGCTGGCACACATGTGCAATAGGAATCTGAGTAATAAGTGTGAGTAGCAACTCAAGCGAGTGACTCCAGGTCTAAAATGTTGCCCAGCAATTCTGGGGGCTCTCAGCACTCCCCTGTGACTGAGGTAGTTTTAGTTAGTAAAATGGATATTTTTCCTTCAAACTACTGGTTCACCTCCCCTTGGGAAGGACAATGTTTGAAACTGCCTCCATTAGAACATGTGACAGCAACCAGCTGGAATGTCTGAGGGATTACAGAACATGCACAGAGGTCCTCCAAACCTTATTGGTGGTGCATTATCCATTTGGCAATCTTACAGTTTTATGCTGTCTCCCTCCAACATTTAAAATGTGTGCTTGAATAAATAAACTATTGCCAAAAACACAGAAAAAACAGTAGAAAATTTATATAGTTTTGCAGGAGAACGGGGGGCCATTGTTAGAACTGAAGTAACCATATATTTTTCTTGATTTCTTAAATCTTTTCTGCAAGCTGAATTGTCTTGAAAAATACCTAATGAAATAATTCAATCTATTTTCTTTATGCAGTATGTACATTTACTGGCTCTTACTTCTGAAGAGTGCATTAGATTTAGCTGTATTTCTCAAATAATTAATCACCATTTTCATCAGTCAGAGGTAGCTCAGTTCAGGTTTAAATGGTGATTGCGTTCCCTAGACTGCTGCTCCTTTTAAATTATTTATCCAGATTAAAGACATTTCTGTTAAAAGACCTGATGTTTCCATTTAAATTTTCTAAACACGGAATAGTTTATCGATCATTGTTCAACATTTCAGTGACCAAATCTAGCCAATAATAGCTATTACAAAAAGCAGTGCTGTACCTGTCCTCTAATTCTAAGATGGGCAGATGGCATGATGGGAAACTCTGCTCAACTGCTGATGGCTTTTAAAGATTTAAATGTAATCAAGCTGCTTTTACTGGATAGAAAGCTGCACTCCAAAACTACATATTTCAGAAGAGGAAAGACTGGGAAAACTGGAGAGCTTACATTATCTGGGATACCAGGGAGAAAAACACACGTAAACATACTGTCTTTATATAGGCTTTCAAATTCAGAAAGCAATTTGATTTAGGAACGATACAGAGTAATATTTTCTACCACCAGGGGAAGAGTTTCACGTGCTTCCTTGCTGGATATGGCCAGATAAGGCAACCAAGAGCTCCAGCTTCCTCTTTCCACACATGCAGTGATTCTGCTTCCAATGGGAAAAGATGCCACAATCTTTTCTCTCTTTTGGCAAATACTTAAAATCATCTGCTTTTTCTTGAAGCCACTGAAATGCCCTTTAATTTAAAGTTCACCTAGCTGACATGAGGTATTACCACCACCGCACCTGTAGAAACTGCGTGTGCTAATTAAGGATTAGATAATTGAAGCTGTGAGGGACGGTCCCTTCATACTCAACCAAGGTACCAAGTGTGCCAGAGCGTGTTTATGTGCATCTTTTGAGAGGTCTACACAAATAGAAGGGTTTGGACAAATACAGACTGACACAGTCTGGTATTCACAGGGTAAGTTTACAAGGAAGATGGCATGATCACTTCCAAACCTAACTTGCAGCTTATTACCTGATTCATTTAGAGTCATTTAGATTTGTTTGCTTATTGATCTTGGTGGCTGGGTCCCAAATCTCCCCAGACAGAAGAGGAAAGGAAAACTATTTTCAGGAGAAATAGCACTGAACAACAAAGTCAATACGCATTTCTAAAACTAAAACCCATCTTAAAAATTCACTTTCCCACAAGAACCACGCTCTGACTTAGCCATATTTCTATTTAGGTAGGGGCTTAATAAAATGTCTGCCTGCTGACTTTTTGGCTGCAATTTCAACCCTCTAAAAAGGGCTGCATTTTCACTAACACCTTTAGCAGAATCCTTTACTGTGAATTAAAATTTTACCTTAATACACCTTCAGATTACAAGCCCCTTTTTTTTTTTTCCCACCAGACATTCCCCTGGCTTCTCTTTTGTCAATCCCCAAATCCACCACCCGGATGTCTTACACATAGATGAGTCCAGGGTCAATCTCCTAATGAGTCATTACTTCCTCAGCTTCACTGGCAAGCAGTTAGCTTTGTGCTATAAACCTTGTCCTTGCAAAGCAGAATGATTATTCTTCAGTCTAAGCATGGAAATCAAGAAAAAGTGCTCCTTTAACAGGGAGGAAAAAAGTGCACAATTCTAACTGGAGAGCCCTAAGTTCATCCTATGTTCAGATTGATAGCTCCATATCAGATTGCAATTACTTGGAGAATAAAAGAAAAAAAAAAAAAACCTATCTGAACAAATGCAAGTTCTTACATCACTGTTCCTTTTCACTTATTTGCCCGTACTTTAGGGGGTTTTTGGGTAACTGACTTTATATCTAATTAGTCACAAAATAAACAAACAGATTTCCCTAAAAATAACTAAAATAGCTTGATTTGACACGCAGTGCAGAACACAGTCCCAAACTCTTTTCTACTGGAAAATATTACTCAAGGTCCTAGGCATCAACATTTATATGAAAGATGGTGCAATTTAATGCAGAATGCTCAGAAGATTAAAACACCTTCTCTGTCATTTGGTCTAAAGAGAAGCTCATCAAGATTCCTCTGCACCTTAAAGCGCAAGTTCTATCTCAGGACAGCTCTTATAGAAAATAAATCATGATTCTTTTCTCAAACTTTCCATCACTCAAAAATCAAAATCACCTTCATCTTGTCTGCAAAGCTTAAACATTGTGTTCATCTGAAAGCAACATGGACTTTCATGTCTTTTTTATATACAGTCATTTTATTATGGGGATTTATTTTCAAAGGAAATTGAACAAGGCAATTTAAAGGCTCTCAGAGGAATAATGAGCAGCAGTCAATCTTGGTGGATGAAGGAGTTACTTCCTATTTATTTTTCTATTATGTCTTCACGTAAGAAATATGCTTATAAATGGGCAAGTAGGAAACAATAATCTCCAGTATAAATGTTAAAATAATTTTCACAGAGAACCACACACCTACTAATAGGTTTTTTGGTAAGGCAGTCAAAGTGGAGTTGTAACTTCATCATTAAAGAAATTCTCTATTTAAGAAATGGGAGAAAACACTGCTATGTTTAAAAAAAAAAAAAAAGCCCATGTAGGTAATGTTCAAAAGGTGGGATATCTAAACAAATAATTTGTTGGAAAAAAGTGAGAAAAACATTACCTCAAAACAAGCCAGAGAACATATTTGAGGTGAAAAGCAACAATTGAAAAAGCTGATTTGTTTCCTAAAAGTGGTCTGCAACTGGAAATTAAGGAGAAACTACTTAGCACTGAAATGATATCCATGGTCCCCCTACAGAATTTAAGAAATGCAAGGAGCGGGGTACAAAACAAGACAAGTTACTGGAACAAAGTACAAGTTCATGAACACATTCAAGTAATACATCAAAGGGAAACTGTGGAAATCATGACAACTATCACTAACAACATTCAGAGAAAGCTCGTGCGTTCCTTGAGTATCATGGTGGGGAAAATAAAACTAAACAAGGCCATTTGAGAAGATACCAAATCTAAAAGAAAAATCTGCATTTGGCACACAAGAGAAAGAACCCAACAAGACCATATATTCTAGATATTCCAGAGAAAAAAATAAGGGGTAGACAAAGAGAAATGTTAATATCTAAAGGAGTTAAAGACAAAAAAGGTGGAATTTTTTCTTTTTTTTAGTGTCAAGAGAAAGGCAAAATTGTAAAATTAACAAATTGTTGCTAAGAGCCAAGCTTCAGAGGTATTGCAATTGTATCAGGAAAGATGACACTGAAAGATTCACACCCTCAGAAAAATAAATACAAATGTGCAAGTGAGAAGGTCAGAGATCAGTAAATTTGATGTGTTTTATGAAATCTGTTTTTAGGTATATGTAGGCAGAAATATGATTTAATGCATTAGGCAGTGGACAAGTTATCATCTAAACCAACAATAACAGCAGCAAAACCTCCAATGCTGCACGTGTTTTTTACAGCAGTTGCTAAGGCAATCACAGCTACATTGAATTAAACATAGATGCCATAAAAAAAACCAAATCAAACCACCAAATTTAAGTATTAATTCCACCATCTGTTCTATACAAAGAAAAGTTAAGAAAAGTTCAAGAGGTTTCCAAAAATGAAAAACAGCAAATAGGTTATTAAGTAAAACAAGCAGGGGATGATTTCATTCTCTGATTTTTTTTTTCATATTCCTTAAAAAGTGGCCAAATACCTAAAGTGAAGTAAAAGAGGTCACAGCACTATATTCATGCTTCTACTACCAACTCTACCAAGTATATTCCACTTGTCCTTTTTAACAGAACTCAAAAAAATTATATAGAATGGAAAAATTATTCTTTGTGGTACAGTCAGGTAACTTTCACAGACTTCAAAAGAGGTCTCAGGATCATTTTAATTCTGAAGCAAATAAATAGGTGCTTGCACAAAATCCACTGTTTATTACTCCCTCAATCTTATGATTTCGACACAAAAGAGAAGTTAGTGAAAATGATCAGTCCAACAAATAATTAAAAAGTGCTTCAAGCTACAGTAAAAAGATAAAATGCAAATGAAGTTATGAAAAAATTTATGGATAATTAACACTTGGACCCTGATCCAAATCCCATTTAAATCAACAGGACTATTTCTGTTGGTCAGAGTGAACTTCACACACATACCAAAAATGTGATAACCTAAGGTATAGGTAAAGGAAAAAAGTAATAAGAAATAAATATTCCATGGGAGGAAAGAGCATGAAGGAAAAGAATAATGCAGCACGTGTGAGGGTTCAACAGGCTTTCTGAAGTGTTCCATCAGAATGGAAGGAACTGTGAAGACTACATACGATTTCAGATTCTGCTTAAGGAAGGGAAAAGCAACATCTGGAGTACATTTTTTTATTTCCTCCCCACCCCCCCTTACAACAGTATTTTTTCTCTTTTTTTTTCTGTCTTCAATTACTCCAAACAGTTTTTCTCAGCTGTTTTAAACCCTGTGACTTCCAGACTTTAATTATTCAATGCAGAGAGTGGAAAAGCAACTGTGCTACTGAAATAAGAGAGCTCTGAGAAACTCTGCTGATATGGCCACAAAACTCATGCTCATGCCGCATGCTCAGTGCAATTATCTTGCAGAAGGCCAGGAGAGGAGTACATCAACAGTTTTTTGGGTTTTTTTCCTAAGTCTCATAATGTTTTAAATTTTACAGATTGAGCCTGTTTAGAGCTGCAACCCTAGTTATTTTGTAGCAAGTTAATGAGTAAGGAAGTAAGACTCCCAAAAAATCATGCGCCTAATTCCAGTATTATATCTGTAGAAGTATAGATTTCATCAGAAATAAAAGTACATGGAAAAGAAGGCTTAATGTTTCTTTCTGGTTTGATTTTTTTTTTCCATTTCTTTCTGTGCTACAGTGACCTGAGATTGTAATTAATGGTAGAATGTGGTCAGGTAACTGCAAGCAGTTCAGAGCACTTGAGGAAGTTACTGCCCTCGACAGCTCATCCTGTGCAGACCTGTTATCCACAAGACAAAATAAAATGATTTTGCATATATTTCTCACAAGGATGGACTGCTGGATCCATCCTCCGTAGCCACAAGCTAAAGACGAAAAATATTTCCTGTTTTCCAGTTTTTAAGCACAATACATTCCATACGAAGACACGAGCACACCATTACAATATTATTAATACTAAGCCCAATCCTACGATAATTATTTGTTCCCACGGAAGTTGTGGCAGGCACCAAGGCCAAACCACTGAACTCAGAGACACAGAACAAGCGCGGTGTGCCTGCCAAGTACATCAGCCCCTCTGCCCTCTCTGCTGGTCAAAGCGGCAGCTGGGGAAGAACCAGAATTGCCTGCCAAGCAATGACTTCCCATCAGTGTGACTGAAAACTTTCCTTAGCTGCTGCTCCTCCACAGAAGCATCTACATCAGCTTAATAACACAGCAAGACAGTTACAGAAAGCACATTCACCATTCCCCTGTTCTCCAGCATTTGGCGAGTCCTCCTCCTCTGAACAAGCCATGTCACTGTCACAGAACTCCTCCTCGATTACGTACTGCATTTCATTTGAAAAATTAAACGCCGATCTCAAATAAAACGTTTGATCTGGGAAATTAAACATGCAGTCACACACTCAAATGGCTCTTTTAGAACTGCTTTAAGAGGGTGGCCCAAAGGGAAAAGGACAAGCAAGGCATTTAGAGACAATATTGAGAGGAAAGAGAAGCATTATGTGAATTGGAGAGCATTTGTTCAGGAAATAATTAATGGTCTTTTTGCCTACTCTCATGTTGCTAGAGAAAATCTTCCCTGAAAAACAAGACAGAGGCTGACATGTCTCTAAACTTGGGAAAGCCTAGTAGGGGTCTGCTGCAGGAATTCCAGACTTCCATCCAAACCTGGCACAGCTCTGTTGCTGGATAAATAACACATCTCCCTTTCCCTCTCCTACTTTTATTTCTGAGAACTCGAGGATTATTAATAGTGATATCTTAAAATAAAAGATGACACTTCTGCAAAACACATCTGACAAGTCTAAAATCATTGAAACCTCTCCCAGCCGAGAAAAGCAGATTTCAACGGCCATCTAAAAGGTCTTTGCCATAATTATTGTCCTGCACAGGCAGGAACTCAAAATTCTGTGTTCAGGTTTGAGCCGAGGAGATATTAAATTAAGATTAATTTTGAGGTATTAAATATGTATGAATAAACCAGCAAGGAAATCAAGTTCAAGAAATACATGCAATTGAGTGGGTTTGACTCTCCCTTCACTTAACATGATATCAGTTACTGCAATCAAATTATTGTTGATTTACTCCAGAGAATCCTGTTCCCCTTTACACAGGATACCAGCACGCCCAATCTGATGAACGACAGGCATATTTTGATGAGAGGTTTTATTTTAACCCCTATTTTTCTTTTCCTGCTCCAAATGCCATTTCCAAAGTTTCCTATCCATGCTACAAGATGATGCTGTAGTTTTCAACGTGACTGTATTTAACAATAATTTATACAGGCCTATCTACCATTTTGCTTCTTCTACAACCTTTCAAGTAGGCCAGGTGTGGCAACATTCCCTTCACTGCTATGTTCTCTCTAGCGTATTAATGAAATTAAATAACACACCAGGCCTATTTAAAAGATGAAATCTGTTTTTACAACCATACATTATTTAAAAAATAAAATGTAAATTTACTTGGCTTTTTTTTCTGAGGAAAATAGTTACAAATATATCCAAGTCTATAAAAAAAATAACATTTTTAGACATGCACTTGTTTTGTCTTGGGTTTTTATTTTTATTTTTGTGGTTTGGCTTGGTTTTCTGAGAAACATAAAAGCTGTTCAGCTTCTGTCCTTATTGAGTTCTGGTTAAGGCTTTCTAAGCCATGGAAAATAATTTCCACATTTTCAGCCAGGGTGAAGGAAAACGCTGCTTACTTGCTCTGTATTAGGAACATCTTCCATTGTTACTAAATCACATCCCAATATATCCAAAACTCCCTTTTTGTGTCTGCAGCTCATTGAGAACAGTGCTGAACACAGAGTGCCCATCCCAGAACATTATCCTCACAGACATTACACATGGATTTAGACTCAAAGTCTTATTTCAATGTCTCCTTTAGCCAAATATTTTGTACACAGACTTGGTAAACCTGTTCATCACCCTGTATCTCAAATTCTTTCAACTGTGTGGTCACCTTAGTTCAAGTTAATCATGACAGAAACTTAAAGATCTGACTGACACTACAGGATTTCCTACCATTTCTATCCTGCTTTTCCCTCCATCTGTTGCAAACCTTATGGCCCCAACTACTGCTTCTGTTTTTGCAGCTGCACTGTGGATTCAGGGAGAACTGGGAGAACAGAAAGGAAACGTTATGCAGTGCAGAGATATTAGAGAACAACAAAAACCACGTGCAACCATCCTCAGAGCGAGTTTCACACTGTAATCCATCATCCCCCTGCCATTGCAGTCCACCTTCCTCCTCCTGTGAGGGTCAGGAAAACAGGAATCCACACCATACCTTCTCTTAGAGTCCACCCCCCTATCCTTGTTCTATAAGTCTGATAAGTTTTCAAACATAGTTTGTCTTTAGTAGCATACACAAGAAGCTCTTCATATTCAAAGCCCACTGATTGAAACGTTACTAACAAAGTAGAAACAGAAACAAGACATGAACCAGCACTGATTTTTAAAAGATGCCAAAAAGACCCTTTCAAAGAAAATTATGTACAAATACATTCCATAAAGTTCCATTTACAGTGAATAACATAAACTCATAATCACTTGACTTTTCCTCTTACTCATGCCCACGTAAGTGTTTCTACTGTCTCCTACATGGCTGAAAAACACTGGGAAGTTGGGGTAGGAAAACTCAAGAGTCAGTCAATTAAGCCTCTTACTGGTCCTTCAAATGTCATTTTATGTTGAGCTTCGTTTCTGATGTGATTCTTACCTAAATCAGGACTGCAGAATGGGATCTGAAACAGAGTCAGCCCAGCCTGCCCTGCTGCCCAGAACACAGCTCCTGAGCATGTTGGTTGATAAATAGTGTGCTGGAGATCAGAGGAAAGAAGGCCCTCCAGCAAACACCTTTTTCCACTTCCCTACAGTTATCACCTTCAAGAGTTCAGCATTATCTTTGCTAACTGGGTTTTCAATTGTTAATAGGTAAGTATCAGAAATTAAAGTGGTGGTGACAGTGTCTGACTGATGGCCCCAGTGAGGAAAAAGCAAACTTCTGCAAGTGCCAAAGCCCTGGAAATTAACTGACCTCTAGATCTAATGTAGTGCAGCAGGATTTGGTCCTTCTTCACACCTCCTGCTTCCCAGCCTAGTTCAAGAAGTCCACAAAAATGAAGAGCCTTAAAAAATCACTTTTCTTTCCCTCATCCCCAAGAAAAGAATGCCCCAAGGTGGGCCTAAGACCAAAGTTTACAGTATGCTCACTGTTCACAGCTTGACTAACAGCCAATATAGGAGAAAAGTTCTTTAATAAAGTTAGTGCTGACCAAAATTTGGCCTCAAAAACTTTTGTCCCACTAACGTGCAAAGTTCTGGCCTCTGTTACACTGTACCAAAGAATCCATTGCACCAACCCAGCTGTACACAAAGCTGTCAAACTCAAGTTTTAAGAGCTCAACATAAAATACTGAAGGCTCCTCTCAGTTAGGCACGAGAAATTTTTCTCCTCGTTTGAATCCTCCAGTACTTTCTCATGAAGGTTTCAAAAGATAAGAAACCATTATTTGTTCCCATACAGTAAATGGTAAATTAGCGTTCCAGTAAGACTTTCAAATCTAAGTAGATTATCTTTGATTTCAGTAAAGTATTCATTAACTGCCATTTTACCACCTAGAAATTAGAACCCATTATGCACATGCAAATAGTCAGCAAGGAGGAACATTTCCCCATTTAAAACAGACAGAATTATTCCCTATTGGCATGAAACAATGCAACCTGTTCCCATACTCTGGGAATATCCCTGGCACCACAAGCCAGTACAGCAGCTACTGCAATTCTTTGAGCAGATTACCTTCTATGCATCAATTAGGAGCACACTATAGGACTTCTTGGACAAAGTAACATTGCATAAAGCTAAGACTCAGCTGTTAAAAGTATGTAACCCCCTGTCTAACTTCATTTTTATCAGCAGAGCCACAGATGTTAATGGGATAACTCCTGTGGTTACCTAGGTGTGCATTCAAGTGCTTTGACCAAAGGTCACACTATGCCACGGTGCACCTGAAGAAAGTTTCCTGTATGCAAGCAGTATTCTCTGTGGGTGTGCACCTCTGCAGTCATGGAAAAGGGAAATCATCTGTAGTTAGAAAATGCAGTGTGTGAATTCAGCAGTTTCTGCACACAATGCATCATTACACTCCTTCACCTTGTGAGGGAATATCCATCCCTGAGTTTAGGATACTCCAGTGTCACTAGAGCAGTGAGGCAGGTCCACCCGAGCACCTCACTTCCCACCACTTCCTCACAGCTGGAATTCCCGCTGTGCTCCAGACTGGCAGCTCCTCACGTCTGACACGCTGCCAGTTCTCCTCACACAGAGCAAGCACTGCGTATTCAATTGCCTCCTTACGCCCCTTTATCCTTCTTCACTGCTCCCCACACCCTCACACAGCCTCTCTGCTCCAGCACTCCAACTGTGCCAGGTCCCCCATCACCCCATCACTCCCATCACACGGCAGGAATTGTGCCGAGGAAAGAGCTGCCACGCAGCTCCCTCAACTGGCTCCATGCAAGCCCTTTTGCCAGACAGAGGGGCAGAGAAATCTGGGGCCAGTGAGCACCACGGGAGGTGTGCTTAGCAAGAGGAGCTCCAGATTGCACCGTGGGGGCTGTGCCAGCCCCACTGATAGCAGTAACAGCCGTCAAACTCCTCATCTGCTGCACATGCCAATCCAGCATCTCAAGATCTGGATCAGTTACTGAAATCCCTGGACTCCCAAGTTTCACACATTCCCAGGAACGGGTGACCATGGCTGCCGGTGACAGGCCCAAAAGGTGAGCCAGCGTTGCCTCACACCGAGCAGTCTTTTTATGCACTTTTTAAATCCAATTTAGAACTAGTTTCATCATCACTATTACTCTAATGACTCATACTCCACAGTCTACAGATGTATCACACCCAGAACCCCAAAGTCCAAGGCTGTGAAGCCAAGGGAATTACAACTGCTAAACTGCTTCAGATGTCTTCTGAAACTGTCAGAGAACAAGTGTTACCATCAGTTGGATGCTCACTTTTTAACTCGTCTGCACAGACACTTAAGTCTCATGTTGACAATTTAATAAGTAACAAAATACATACTAAGCACATCACTGTAAAGATACTGATTTTATTACAGTGAAATGCTAAGTCTACAGCCTACTATATTAATCAATGTGGTTGCCTTGGTTGCACAAAGATAATTAAATTTTAATAGAGATTCACGAAGAGTAAGATTAGCTATAAATATTTCAACAAAGAGGATAAAAAGACAATGTTAATACTTTATTCATCATGGCTTACACTTTTAAAATACCCAACACAAAACAAAACAGAGAAAACAAGAAAATTGAACACAAGTTTTTCTGGATTTTTGAGGAGTAGTGAAAAAGGTATTAATATACATTTCTATACCTACTCAGCTTTTACTTCATGCTCAGCACAAGTTTTTTGCTTGTCACTATAGATGATTTTTGATAGTCCAGACTAAGGACAGAAAGAGATGAATTCTTTCATATTAAGGTCTGTTTCAGGCAGAAGTGTGGGTCACGTAAGGGTACTCAAAAGAACGAGATGGAAACAGAACCTGGAATCATAAACCAGGTTTGTTTTCTCATTACATAAATAAAGAACACATGTATTGCATCTTTCCTAACATATGACAGTTGATTTGGACAACAATAGTTGTCTGGGAAAATCACAGTGGTAGTTGAAGAGCACCCAAATGCCCAGTGAATTCCAGTGCCACTATCAGAGACACACAGGGTGTCTGGAAGAAAACACAAAGACACCCAAAGTCAGGCCAGACCCTGTGCATGGAGTGGGTCTCCATCTACCCAGCTACAGACGCCACATTCCGGCTTGGATTGCCCTGAAACGTTGGTTCATAGCCACAACAAAGTCACTGCTTGAAGCCTGTTCTTCCAAACTCGTAGATGTTGCTACCTAGTGCTCTTCCTGTCACTGTGAAAACCTGACAGCAAAGTTCTGGGGAGGAGGAAGACACAGAACACAAGGAAGAAGACATGTCCATTTGCATAATATTTAGAATCAAATTCCACACTTGGGTAACTTGACTAATTTCGACAGGCACTCAAGTCTTCATTTATTATATCTCTGCGGTAATGACCTTGGGTATGAGATGGTATCTAGAGAAAAGATGAATCAACTTCAAGTGACATTCCCATTAACAGAATTTTGATATGAAGCAGTAGGGAAAGTGCTCCCAAGTACAGTTTTTGCCACAGCGCTACCTGCACCTGGAATTACATGCACCCAACCAAATCTCACACTTGACACATGGAAAACTTACCCCCTATTTCTCACAGGGAGAAGAAACTCCTGATTATACCTGCTACTTCAGTTTATCCACAGTTGTCTGTGGAAGGGGAATGTTAAATCACTTGCTCTAAAGGTCCTTTGGCCTGAGAAAGAAGAGCAGGATTTTGTAAAAACTCTGCTGATTCTGAGAAATGCTAATGGAAAAAAATACTGTCACCTGCAAACAGATCAAAACAGTTCTAAATAATGTTTTAAAATACTGCCTTTGGAATCATAAAAAAAAAAAAATAGAACCTTGCTCCAGCATTCAGCTGGTGAGGAACAGTACAGCAAAGCAAACTATCGTGGTACACATCTGGGATCCACCATCCCTGGAAGAGCCAGGAACAGATGTCTCAAGCTTACAACAACAACTGCTATTCCCACACCAGTACCTGGTGCGATCATGCCTGGCCTGATAATGCACTTGATGTGCTTCTGTGTTGTATACGCCAAATAAAGCGATAGAGAAGGAGCACAACAAGAGACAGAAGGAAACGAACAGCGGCTCTGCTGACTCTGTTCCTACGGGAGTTTAGTTGGATAACCCTTCTGCCTTGAAGCTGCAGCAGAGCAGGAGCAGCACGGCAGTGGCACCCATCCCAGGAAAGGGGCCCAGCCCTGTCCTTGGCACCAGCACCGAGCTCAGCACAGCCCAGACCCCAGGCACTGCCACCGCGGGGACATGGGCCACACTCAGGGGAAAGCACGCCCACCTCCAGGGCATCCCCATGCCCACGGAAAGGTGCTCCCTTCCAGTCACTGAGCCGTGGCACCAGAGTGCTCTGCATCTTAAGACCCAAATATTTTGCATTAAGCACTTCAGTGCGTCTCGCTAAGCTCATCCCCGCTTCTGCAGGACATGAACAGCAGCCGCTCTCCTTTCCTTTACAACAGCAAAGGTCACTCGTAAAAAAAAAAATTAATAAAATCAGAGCTACGCAGCACTGCTAAAGGAATCATAAAATGGCTGCCAAAAACCCCTAAAAGTATGTAGCGTACTTCAGGAATCTTTGCTAAGACACATTTATATCTTTTATATTGAGGTGTTACGAAAAAAGTCATTTCCAGCATGTGGACACCTGATCAGTGTCTGTTTGGAATTAAAGGAATGACAGAGGTGTGTGCATGTGAGGGGAATGATATAATTATGAACTGAGAAGCCCTAGGAAGCAGATTTCAGCACATGATATATAATTCAAGGAAAACTGAAATACATAGATTGAAAAGTCTATGACTTTTTTAAAAATCAGATTGTAAACACTGTACTGGGTTTTATTTTCTGTGTTGATTGTGTGCTGTTACAGAATCCCTTACATTATATTTTTGAGGTACTAGAGAACACCAGCAATAAAAACCCACTCCTACCTATAGCAATTTTACTTTATCCATATGGAAGCTAGCCAGTTTATTTCAAGATCATTTTCCTATGTGCCAAATAAAAACTATGAAAAACAAAGAAAACGTACACTTCAGAGAGCTGAAAACCCAATTAAAATAAAAAGCTCAATATTAATAAACAATTCCATGTTGTCTGGCACATCCTCAGCAATTGTAGCAGATAAATACTTGAAAAGCCATGCATGCATTCAAGCACCCCTTCCAACTCAATAATGCTTTTTATTTTTACTGAGATCACAAAAAAGTCTTTTCCTTCAGAATGTTATACATATGCATTTAAATTTAGAATGCCTTATTAATTTTATCATTAAACTGATACCATTAATTTATTTCAGATAAATGCTGACTGATTTTACAGCAAGAAGAAAAAAAATCAATACCATTTAAAGGACCAAAAAAAAAAAAAACCAACCTAGATTTATAAGCTGTCAAGAATATTGCAAGGACCAAAACAGTCGAGCCCCTTTTAACCAGTTCAGTTCCCAACAACAGAAGATTCCCTGCACGAAAACCACACAACTGCATTCTACAAGGAAACTTACACCAAGTTTCATCTGAGTTGCTGATCAGTTAAATTATTTGCTTGTTTCAAATATTTAACAGAATATTTGAAAACATCCTTGCCAAAACCCCCTTAAAAATGTAAGATGCAATTTAAAAATTTCTCCAATAATTCACTGAAAATCTTTTTCCATTCCTTCCCCCACGTGCCCAGACCATGAAGTTACTACATCACAAAGAAACCTTAAGGAGTGATATCCATTCATTTCTTTGGTACACATCCTAGCTGTACACAAGGATTATCTCTTGAATATGCATTCCCACTAATACTTTTTCCTGACTTATTACATCTGAAGAGCTAGAGTATTTTAATTTATGATCATACTAATTACATCCAGGGTATTAGTCCCAAAGTTCTTCAGTTCCAAGATAATTCTAAATTGTGCTAAGTCTCCCATTTGAGTAATTCCTGTAGGGAGCATTATCTCTTAATTCTAGTCTATGCAGGCATGATGGGTACTTGTTTAATTAAACAAAGTTCTAAACTCTTCCAGTATATAACATTCACATCCCTAGTAGCTCAGTAGGTAGCTTCATCCCAGCTTCTATCTATTCCTTAATTATCAAGTCATATTTAGAAGTACTAATATACAGAATATGACAAACTTAAAAATCAAATTATACAGCAGAGTTACGGTACAAGATAAAACACAGGGTTTATATTTTCCATATTTACACAGGAAATGCCAACATAAAAAAAAAACCCACAAACAGAATAAACAGAATCTTGGGTGAAGCTCCTGGCGAAACTGTCAAACACCAGAAGCAGGGAAGTACTTGTCAGTGCAGTTAATCAGTAGTAACAGACTTAGAGGAACTGAAAACTTTGTCTCTGAAAATACACAAGTCTGCCTGAAACTAAGGGGGTTTTTGATTGAAAAACCTAAGCAGCAGACAATTTTTTGCCTGGTAAGTGGAGAAATAAATTTAAGCAACATTTCCCAGTATGACTAAAATGATGCAAAGAAACCTTGTCATATAGATATGAATCAGATGCTTGTGATTTGTTGAAGGGTTTTGTTGTTTTGTGGGGGGGTTAAGGAATTTAAAGCAAGTTACTTAGCTTGGTCCCTTTCTCTTGCTCCAAAACTTTCAGGGAAACCTAAACAAGTGTTTTTCCTCTGTGATTTCCACATAATTTGACTACTGTTCATGAAACAAAAAAATTCTCTCTCCATTCTGTTTAGCACTTCCTGTTGGTCTGAGTCAAATTCCCAGTGACACCTTGTGATGACTTCACTCACAAGAGGCATTTGGCTTTTCTAGTTCATCAGTCTTTTGAGTAATTACTGCATCCTCTAAGCCAGGTTACCTCAATACAATTGCTTCACACTTCATACTTGGGAAAACCAGAAAGTTTAAAGCTCTCACAAAAGCAGGAGCTAAGAAAACTATCTAGAGCTTCATCACAACTTGGGTAAAACTGATCAGAATACAATTTAGATCTAATTTACATTAATGAGCCAACTAGAATTGTCAACAAAAAATGACTATGCATATCAGACAGGAATGTAATGTGATATTAATTGTCTGAAATCTAAATAGAAGCCCAGGATTGCCATGGCCTCAAGCACGAGGACAGAGTTCCCAACACACAGAATGTACTTCATACACTGTGCTAGCACTGTCTCATATGTCACTGAAACGTTGGACTCCCTGAAGTTTCGAGTATTACTCAAATGTTCTGTTACCATCTTATTGCTTGCTAAAGCCTTAAAGCACTCTAAAGCCCTTGATCATTCTAATTCACCTGAAGTTCAGCCTTACTTTCAAAATTAGCTGACTTATTGACAGCAAGGCAACCTTTGATAAGAAAATGTATGAAGTTCAATACAAAAATGCAAAACAGATTCCCAACGAATTATTTCTGTCTCTTGGGAGTTAATATTGTATATGATCTATTTTAAAGCTGGAAAAGGCAGAATTTCATCTGCATTTTTAAACTAATTTCCTTCTGAATAACAATATCTGGCACTGGCAGCTGAGCGAAGTGTCATTTTTAGCTCAGTCCACCTGACAAAGCCGATGACAGTATCTCTTCTGTAGGTAAGCCGCTTGTCAGTTCTACTGTCAAGACACTCTGAGATGCATACACAGGGAAACTATTAATGACTCATTTTAAAAGAAAATGGTTCCTTGTTTCTCTTTCCCTGCTGAGCTCGGCGAGTTCCGTTGCTTTTCCAGCCGCGCAGGATACGGAACCAAAGAGCACGAGGAGACCTTATGGGGACAACCAGGCGCACCTTCACCAAGTGGGGACGTCTGATGGATTGGCACGACGCACACCTGCAAATAGTGGTTTAAACCAAAGTGTCTTTCCCACATCAGGGTGTGGGTTAGCCCAAACCCACCTGGAGAACGCACGGACACATCTGCTGAAGGCAGCGCTGGAGGGATGACACAGGGCAAGCTTTGGTGAGCAAGGATTCACTGCTCACCACTGTCAATGAGCTGCCGACGAGGTAGGTTAGAAGCCATTCACAGCTTTCTATCCGCAAGCTACACCCAACCTTAGCGTAAGATTAATAAATCATTCTTTCCTTACTGTAAGCACACTGTGCTTAGATTCTAATTGCTGCGCACAATGTAAAGTGTACTCGGTTATTTTACATGTGTCACACGCCAAGAGAGTAACGGTGCAGAAGAAAGGCAAAACCAGTCTAGCATATGTTTTCTGTATCTCACTGAAGAGCCATTTTCCCGAGCACTCCCTGAGGCAACAATCACCAACAATGCTCTGTGCCAACACTGAAAACAAGAAAATCACAAACCAAAAATTAATGGCCACGGCCATTTTATCTACATCACACAGACTAAGGGAGTTGACTAAGCAAACCTGACTTCCATTACCTTCCTATTTTGTTCTGACCCAGAAATTTAAGATTCACATCAAAAAACATCTATTAAAACAAAGAACTTACTATTTTGCCACTATTTGACCGATAAATTAACTATTTTTTTTCCAAGGCAGACATGGGAATTTAAACTGTTCTAAAGGAAATACATGTTTCACACTCTCAAGTTTTTAAAATATCATACTTCTAATGATTGTTGGTACACAAGCCCTGGCTTGGTCACCAAGACAATCACATAACTATTATTTCTTGTCAAGTCTTAACCACCTGCACATATCGAAGGGTATTATAAAGCCAGTTAACTGGCTGACTACAGATCTGTGGTTTTATTTCAGGTTTCCAAGTAATTTTTTCTTTAAGGTTTCCATCTTCCAGTGATTTGTAGAGCCAGGTGCAGATGCATTTTGTGCTAGGCTGGGGCAGTCACCATTAGTATCTTTTCATTAGCCCAGCCCATAGACGGGTAGCCTGGAAAGCACCAAGTGCACTGCTTTCTGTGCATAGATATTCAGTCATTACTTCAGAAATATCTGACAGATTTGGTTTGGTGTTTGTGTTTTTTAAACTATTTTACAAATAATAAAAAAGGTACGTATAAAAATTTTAAATACAAGTAATAAAAACATTATCAGAAGCACAAAACCACATGACACTGAGAACATTTTACACAAGTCACAAGGGTTAGATAAGAGGAACTGAACTGACCTTTTAATCAATCCAATCACATTTGCAATTTCAAAATAAAAATGCCATTGAAATTACTTTCCCGGTTTATTCTGTTCAGTAATTATTTCCTTGTACCTTCACTTTGTTATTATGACAGAATAGGAGTTAATGGAGTTTTACATGTTTTCTGTCTTAGTTCCTTAACTCCAGCTCCCTGCCATGCTCCCAGTGACACTCCTACCACTTAAGAGATGCCAAAATTATGACCCATCTGCATATTGATTATCCAACTGGTTGCTGCTTAACACAATTTATAATGGCTGAGACTTGCTTGTTTGGTCACCAGTGGGATTGCTCATTTCCTCTGCACAGCTGCTGAAGGTCATAAAACTCATAGGAAGGAATATCACAGAGATGCTTTTTTTCTCCATAGTTAGATTTGGTTGGCAGGGGTCAGTTGGTTTGAAAATCATAATTAACACAGGTGGATTTAATTACAGATTCCTCAGTTCTTTAAAAGGTAATCAAACAAAAAATTCATTTCCTTCTTGCAAACTTGCAAAGACCAAATTCTACTTCACCCTTGGAGCTGCAGAAGTTTGTACTTTGAGTATTTAAATCAGATGCACTGATTTTACTGTTAGACGGAACTTTGTGACAAGGAAATTAAATGTTTCTCCCAAGGTAAGGAAAGGTTTCAAGATTTAGAATTGAAATATCCAGTACTCTTACAAATGAAAAATTCAGCAGCCTTTTCAGGTTGTGTATCCTACTCCTCTTGTAGGAAAGAGGAATCCTCCAAGCTTAACACAAAAAACTCAGAGGCAATTGCCATTTTCTTCAGATATCCCAAAATGACCACCTTTAATATAAGATCCACCCGATAATTGGTTTTTCCTCCACTCTGGGAATGGTAGCAAAATTTTAATAACATATATTAAATGTAATATGTACATTAAGAGAAAGTTTTCATTATATTTTGTAATCAACTAATCCAGAGTTGTAAGTTCCCTTAGGTACAATGTTAGTAACAGATGGTCATCTCCTCACCTCAAAATAAAATTGGTGTTAGATAATGAAATCTTGATCACCTACCATCTGCCTGCTAATGATTATGAGCAAGAGGATCATTTGTCTGAGGAGAAGTGCATCTTGGACTACCTTTGAGGGTTCTGATGATCTTACTTCATAAAGTAAATTGGACATAAAATATTAGAAAAATTATTGCTGGACACAAGGTCTTCATTTCTTTTGTCAGGTTTTGACTTTTTGCCGAGATCCTATCTAGAAAATATATGTATATTAAACTGTTCCGTTTTCTGAAACTAGATGAACATAACCATCTAGCCACAATTTTGTAAAGTTTTGTCTTCCTAAAACAAAGACATAAGGTGCAACTTGAACTGTGAAACAATAAGTAATAAAACCTATTGATTTCAAAGCTAGTATTTGAAAACTAGAAGCCCAACAAGAGAGGACAAGCCTGTAGCCGGCCCTTAGCCAGCCTTGCATTTGCTGCAGAAGGGCTTGTCCCCCTCCCAACCATTTCTTTGAGGAAATCCTTGCTTGCACTTGCTACAGTAAGGTTTTTATGGAACACAGAAACAGCCAACTCCAGCAGCGCGACGTGACACAGAGGAAACTCATTCCCCTCTGTGAAAAACAGATGATTTGAAAACAAAGGTCTTGCACCCACTGCACCTATCAAGTGTAAGACTTTTGCTCTGATTTTCCCTTGCAGTTGAATAACTTTGAGACTGCCTGTGCTTAACAGACCAGGAAGTCATTTCTGTGGACATCCAGGACACAAATCCTTCACTTCTGAGGTCGGCTAGCATAGCTGCTAGCAGCATCCCCTGAGTCTCCTGCTCTCATTCTCTTGCCACTGAGTGTGCCCAGCTCTCTCCAAGCTCCCATCTTGCTCCTCTCCCTGCCCAAGGCTCCATGAAGCCCAGAAGTGGCACAGCCAGACCACGGCGGACAAGCAGTCATCCCCTTGGTGCTGCTCCTGGGACATGGCTCATAACACAGGGCTGAAAACACACAACTTGTCAAGCTCTACCATCTGCCATACATCTCTCCTCCCTGCAGCAGCCTGAGAGGGATTCTCTCCAGATACGATGCAGTGTTGTGTTTGTGCCCTAAGGACATGTTCCTGGACAGTCAGAAGCATCAGTACTTTTGCTTGTCCTGTTTCTACTTACATGTCATATGTGTGACAAGAACAAATGTAACCTCATACATTTTGAATTCTTTTTCTTCTTGGTACCTTCTCATTTTAGAAGTGTATCTATAATGGCAGGCTTCCCATACAAACAAGACTGTTTCTCAAGAGATTGCACAATTGCCAAATGTTTCTTCTCCTTTACTGGATACAGAAAGGGATTCCTTTGCTGAAATACATCCTATAGGGTGCAATATTTCCTTCTAATTCTCTAAATGCACCACAGCAGACACTGAGCTACCTTTGAGTACAGCAGAAGGCCTTTTGTTTGGTTTTGAATGTAAAGTCACATGTCTGTTTAATGTGACCTGCCATAGATTTTCCATGCTGCAGTTCTGGGAATTGCCAGTTTTAACATTTAGCAGCTCTCATTTGCAGTGTTACTTTTGCATCTTGAAAGCTGCATCGATGTAAACAACTATCTTTTTCTATTATTTTCCAGCAACAGAAACTGAAATCTGTCCATTACCTCTTTTTAATCACATTGTGCTATATTCCAAAGAGAAACAAGGTTTCTCTCCTCAACGTTTGTGACAATAATTCATTTGGCTGCTCCCTTCTGAATCAACTAACCAATATTCTCCACATAATATTCTGCAATAATATGGATATTCTTCAGGAAAGTCATTCTCCCACCTAAAGTGAAACTGGCCCCTACATCTACCCTCCAGAGGTATTTATATTTCTCAAGAGCATGCATACTGTTTCTCTTTCAGTGCACTCAGCCTCTCATCCTCTTTGAACTCTTTCCTCAAGCCTTGCTTTCCATAATGAAGTGGTTCACTTGAGTGTTTTCCTTCCATTTCTCCCATCTTATGTTGAGGCTACATTTTGCCATGTGCCTTTTCTTATTGCAGAAGAAACACTCCTCTCCCCACTCCCCAAACAACATTCTATGTATTCCTTGATTGACTCACTTTCAGGAGACTCAAAGCCAAATTATATGTGTGGGAAACTCAGGCTGAAGTGGAGTGGCTGGAGAAGAAATAAAAGTGCAGTCACTGATCTTGCTGATTTTGGGTTTTTTAAGTCTTGACTGCTTTTCCAGGAACTGCCTTAGACCACATCTCTGTGGTCACCAAAACACTAAAGATACCCTTCCATAAAAATAGTCATAGATGCAAACGAGACTGATAACTCATTACACTTAACCCTTCTCAGCAGATTTCATATATCTAATTATGCAAATTCAGGGAAAATCCTGCTAGGCAGCAGAGTAGTCGAGTGGCACATGTCCTCCAACACCACAGTCATTGCTGCCTGTGGAATTGCAGGTTATATGCTTATTAATGTACATGTCAGCCTTTAGAGAAAAGACATATACAGCTACTTATGGCTTCTTACCAGCCTCTTGCTGATGCTATCTGAAAGTTCTTCAAAGCTTTAATATGTGAAGACAAATAGTGATATACCAATACATAAAGTAAAAATATATTGAAATATGTTTTTTTATTACTACTAAAAGCTTTCAGTGATTTAAAAGAACTTTATCACAACTATGTTAGAGAATAAATTTCCAAGGAATAAGAAATTGTTGAATTCTCCTTTTTATCCGTCTTGTTTCTGTGTATTAATTCCCATTTACACAAAACTTTTGCCTTTCAAATACTATTGGAAGGTCTTTAAATGAATATGTGAATCCTCTTACCATAATGAATGATTAAAAGATATTATATGCAGCGACAAGAATAGAATCTAAATCTATTATTAGTTTATATTTTTACCCTAAGTCATGATCATCAGCTTTATGTGATGGAAAAATCATGACCTCTCACTTCTCCTTCTCCCCCATCTTACAGCTATCTAAGAAACTGTAACTATGTGCAAGAAACAACACACATTTCTTCAATTTCAAACTACTTTTCCACATATCTTCAAAACCCTTTGGATCACAAGGCATTCCTTAACTTTGCTTTACAGAAATACAAAGTATTTTATGTAGAAGTGCCTTTAATGGAGAAGCATTAAAATTGCTTAACTTGGGAGGTTTAAGGACGCAAGGTTTAAAAGGAGTATTAAAATCTATTAAACTCAGTGGAGTTGTTAAAAACTACAGATTTTTTTTCATATGGAACTATTCTTTCAAGCCCAAAATGCAAGCAGCAACTCATGCTGATTAGAATTCTTAATTACTTTTTTTTTTTTTTAATTTTGCTTTAAACTTGCCTCTGTGTCCAGTATAAATTTGCTGATGTTCAGCCTCTGGCAGTTTCCCCCTCCTGTCAACTCATGGTTACTCCATGTTTGACCCTTCCCAGACAAGCACTTGTCAAACATAATCCAGA
The DNA here is from genome assembly GCA_013400975.1 of Atrichornis clamosus. Classification (NCBI taxonomy): domain Eukaryota; kingdom Metazoa; phylum Chordata; class Aves; order Passeriformes; family Menuridae; genus Atrichornis; species Atrichornis clamosus. The sequence continues at coordinate 88,717 of WBMZ01011088.1, read as the reverse complement.
CAAGCAAGGATTATTACTCAGATGAGAAAAACATACTAAGATCTTCATAATGTGCTTGATCCACTGCTCAGTGCTTCCACAGGTTTTGGAGCAATCACCCTCACTGCCTTTTCCTTCCCTGTGCCCTTAATGAAGTTTTAAACCTGAGACTTAGTGTTATCAAAACATAACAAACATGGCAAACAGCAAGTTCTTATTAATTTTTCATTTTTTTCACCAATATTCAGCTGCAAGTCTGTATATCCAACATTGTGGAAATAATTCCCCCTTAAATTGATACCAAAAAAACCCAAAAAACCTGAACCCAAAACAAAACAAAAATCCCAAATAAAAGATAATTATAGCTGTCATGATTATTCATAATCTTTGATGTGAACACACAACCTGTCACAGAGTAATAAAGAAGTTCAGCCTCTCAATGGTCAGAAGAGAGAGGAGAAGCCTGGCAGGAATACTGCTCATTTCATCACAGGCCATTATGTCACAGATTTCAAGAAATACCACAGAAACAAATAGCAAAGGCTAATAATCAACATAGTCCATATACTTTTACTTCTTTAGTTCATTAATCCATAGGTGGGTTAGTGTCAATTTAATTGTATCTGCGTAAAGAAAAAACAAGACTGACTGCAGCTTCAAAAAATGTAGAATTATCTTTCACTGTAAATTTCTGAAAAAGGATGCAGTTGCTATATTTTTCTTATGTTGTTTGGTTTATTGTTTGGAAAACAAAGTAGAGCAGAAAAGTCAGACCTGTATCTCCTGAACCAGTGTTCCAATTACAGTGAGAAATAATTCCCAAAAATGAAAGCCAGTCACAAACTGATGCCCCACAATACTCATTTGTATCTGTACAGACTCAGCAAGACAGCCTGAATATTATCTCCAGGAACAACACGTGGAAAAAATCTGTACAGTTCAGGACACCCACAACCACCCTTGTTGAAAATAATTTAACCAAGGCTGTTTATGACTCAATAATGCAAAATCAGGCTTATAGATTACACTTTCTAAAATATCTCAGATCACAAGTCTGCACTCAATGAATAAATGTCCTTACTTCTGCAGGGATCTACCTTGAGTCCTACTGGTTGCTCGGCTCCTGAATGCTGGCAGGGGATGCATCCTCGTTTTACTACATTTTGGGTTGTTCATAGCCAAAGTTGTGGTGTTCTTAACGGGGTTGCATTCCCACAAGATGCCCTGTTCAAACGGAGCCTCTGCACAGCGTGGGTTCCCTGTAACCACACTGGGCTGGTGGCACAAAGGCTGCAACAGTTTTACGAGTAAACAGGTGGTGGGTGAGATAAACACAGCCCGAGGCACATCCAACTTCCTGAAATTATTATTAAAGAAACCATCCATAAATATGCTCTATCACTTACACACACAGAAACCTAATGCCTTCCAGGGACTCAGTTTTATATATTGCATTTTGTTTATGTACAGAATGAAATCCAAAAAAGTGAGAGGGCAAGAGGAAAATAGAACATAGGCCAAGGGACATTTGAATTGATTCTTCTGCATGTACAGCATGCATACAGGGTTGCATCCTCCTTCTATTAAGCCCTGAGTAGCCAGGATTTCCCTCCATTGCCAGTCAAACCCATAAGGAAATACCAAGTGAACCAGCTGAAGCACATGAGCAGTGTTGTGCATTAATCCATCACTTGGAATATTTCACTGCAGTGAGAAAAGACAAACTGGAGAGACAGCAAGAATCCTCATTCCCTCTCCTTTCTGTCAAGTAAGGCCAGTATTATCATAAAACCAGAGATACACACAACATATCAATGGGCCACAAGTGCTGCACCAGGCACAGGTCAGCTCTTAAATCACCAGCACAGACATCACTGTAACTTGTTCTGTTCTTTGAGGATTGCAGAGACAGACAACACACTACAGCTGCTAAATCACAGCTCATAGACAGTAGCTGGCACTACACCTGCAGCATTACTCTACTCCTGATCAACAGCTACAATTAATGTATTTTTGCAATTCTTTTCCCTTCCTGAATGACTTCTGTGGCAACTTGTAGAGCAACGAGCACTTAACACAAAGTTACCTACACTATATTTAAGAAGGGTTTATGATCTTCCGGAGCACAGATATTCTTTGGCAATAACAGACCTGCCTGCTGCAACACTCAACAAGGCAGCAGGCTGAGGATGTAACCCAGCTACCTGGGTTAGGTAGACAGCTGAACTGAGCAAAAATTAGTACCTAGTGTTTACCAGAAATTATTTTCTTTTACTCTTAAACGAAGGCAGTGAATTGCCTGAGACCTTTCAAGTATATTGAGTATGCCTTGAGTTTTTCTGATGCTCATCTTCATTCCTTCTATTCTATTCTACAGAGTCATCTTAGTTTTGCCTTTGCAGTTAGTGTTTTTGCCTCCTTCCCAAATTTTTCAAAGTATCTCAGTCCTTATCAACACAAACCGATCCTGCTCGTTCCAGTTGTCTCTGACAGTTGTTTCAGTGTTGCAGGGCTAAAATGTGAGAATGCCTAGAAACGTGCTGCAGTGTTGTTTCCTGAGGTCAGCAAGCATGTTCAAGAAAGCACCTGCCCATCACTGCCAAGAAAAAGAGTGTGACTTGATCACCTTAACCACAAAGAACCCTAGTTAATGTTATTGGCACAGAAATTATGGATGCGCTGCTGTATCAGTAGGGGAGAACACAGGGCTGGAAGAGAAAGACTGATTCCAGTCATAGGTGAAGGTTACTGAAGTGATGGAAAGGCAGCCAAAGGCTCTATCATGTAAACTGCTGCTCCTGCCTTCATACAAGCAGGAAAATTGTGAGAAAAACCCCAAGCATCTTGGCCTCTGAGACCTGTTCTCTCACATCCAGCTAATAAGAGTGACAACTTTTAATCAAAAAACCCACAAAAAGAAAACCCCAACAAAACAGGAAAAACACCTAAGATAAGGAATTAACAGTAAGCACCACAACAAAATGCACAGTCTAAATATCCTGATGTAAAGTTTTGGATCACACAAGTAATTTGTGTGTCACCTTTCTCTTACTTAGAGAGAAATAATGTACTCACATTTGCTCACTAATTCTCAATAATTAATTTCTCTCATTTATTTGCTCATTAATTCTCTTTGGCTTTTCCTCAGGACTTAACTTTTCCCTTCCTCTCCCACCACAAAGGCAGTTTGTTAGTCTGAATGAAGCACCTGCAATTAAAGTGCTGGTATCAACTCCAGTGGGATATCAGTGAAGTTGATACCAGCTCAGGTGGACTTCAGAAGGTTGTCCACACACCCCACACGTGCCAACACAAAGAACAGAACGCAGCAGCACAAAAACCAGGGGCAACGTGTCTGAGAGCTGGAAAACACAGCGAGAGAAAGGAGACAACTACAGCTACACAAGTGGCAGCAGCCATCCCTTCCTACAGGTAGTTCTCTGCAGTTCCCTCCTCACCAGCCAGGCTGGGGACTCAGATGTTGAGGGAGACTCTGGAAATCCCACTGCACACAATGGCTGTTAGTTTGGGATCAACAGAAGTGCCAAAATCAACTTCAGAAAAGCCTGGAATACTATCAATTCACTTTCTTTCTCTCTGCTTTCCAGCTCTAAAATCCCAGCACATTAAGAGGCTTATTATTGAAGAAGAGTGAAATCCATTCATCAAAATGACTGACTACAGGAACACCAGCTGTGTTTGAATACTATGGCATTAAAATTAACTTTACAACTGAATTTGAATCTACTTGTTATAATAATGTACAAGTACACACTGTAGCCTATTTTCCTCCTCATCTAAGAGTAAGCAGCACCTCTGTGATTTGACATTTAGTTATGGAAGATATAGAGGAAAAAATAAAATGTGCTTTGTGCATATAGTGGAGTTGCCTACTCAGAGGAGAGTTCTATCTGCATTGTCACGAGATATTTCCTCCCATAAACTTGAAGCCATTTACTTATTGAGTGCATAGTCTTTAATAGTGATTACACAATTTAGTATCTTTCCTGAAAGCTGAATTACCACGCTTTTATGATGTATGCTTAGACTCCCTGGTGAAAGGTTTATGGATTGTTATTTATAACTCTTCTCCATCTCTCAGAAATGCTTAGAGCAGCATTATGAAGGATAAAGTGCCATTCTGAAGAGGACAAAACTGAGCACAGGAAAGTAGTGCAATTAATTAGATGGCAAAGCTTAACCAAAGGAATTGCCTTTTTTCCTTGGTAGATAACTATACTAGAAGTTGTGGAGGAGAAGTTTCATTTAAGAAATGTTTTACTACAAATACTATTCTTTAACAAATATCTTTGGAAGTTTTTGGCTCAAAATAAACCAACACATCTTATTTATCTTGAAAAATTACTGCAAGAGGTTTTGCTTAATAGTCTGTTTATGGTTTTTTCCCTTTGAAAATGGTGAGGCTATTTGGCATCTTGCTAACTACACTCTGATGATCTAGCAGATAAAACGGAATAAGAGAAGCACACAGATAGGACAGCAGAAGGAAGACAAAGAAATCAATGCAGAGAACAGGAGGAAGAGAGAGTAAGATAAAAAGATCATCAGTGGCAAAAAGCCAGCAAAAAGCAGAGGAACAAATATCAGTAAAGAAAAAAACCATCAAAGAAGGAACAAACATAGCAATAATTTGGTCAAACTGACATGGTTTTATAATATAAATATTTCAGCATCATGGAAACAAAACACAATGAATGCAAGTAGCTAAGATAAAAAAAGCCTTACAAGCAGAAACAATATGAAAACAGTCCAAAATAAAACACAGATATTCAAAATAAGTCAAAAGGTGACAAAGTAAAAACATGTCATGTGACAAATCACATTTCTTTTGTGTTTTAAAAGCATCTAGACCAGGGCATGCTTCTGAACTGGCTACTTGAACTTCTACTAGAAATGGATCTGAAAGCAGGCTCAAGTCCACAATTTTATTACATGCCACACATTTAATCTTAAAGACTTCTGATCACTGTCAAAGGAGGCAGCCTTACTCAATAATAAATGCTCCCAAGTTTAGTGGAGCAATTGCACAGTCAGGCATATTATAGGATGCATTTGTAAAATTTGGGGTCTGTAGTGCCAAGTTCACGTGGAATGCTGAGAAAATAAAGAGGCGTTACAGACTTAATAGTTGATTACCTTAAAGATCACATTTAGGTATAATACACACTGATTACTGAGTGCAAGGCTTCTGAAATGCCAGGAACACTGGGAAGCAATGATGAACCTAACAAGAAATAAAGATTGCACTTCTCTATGAGACCCCACCTCCATTTGAGTGCTTTGCTAATCACATAAGAATATTTCTGTGTTATTAATAGAACAGAACATCTGATAGGTATGTTTGGGGATGTGGTATTCCCTCCCCACATTCTGTGGCACACAGTCATCAGCAGAGCCAGCGTGAAGATTCCTAAGTGCTACCTTATGCCTTTTGGTCCATTTCTGGATCAGACCCAGGCTCTCTAATTTACCTTGCATTAGCTTGCTACTTCAGGCAGAGCTAATGGCATCGAAGGTGATCCATCATTCCCACTGTACTCTGTGAGTGGGAGGGAGCACCCGAACGAGTAAATGTCTGTCTCCCGCTCCTCTTCATCACAGCACACACCAAACGGGAGCAATCCTGTTTACAGCTGGAAAATTACAGTCTCTGATATTGTTAGGAGATTATTTATGGCAGATTTCCTTCCACCTGTGATGCTAATTGTGAACATTTAGAGCTATCATTCAGTGCAGCTACACAGCATCACCAAGTAATGAGGCAACATGCAGACAGACAGTTGGGCACCCAGACTGATACCTCTGTGTTTCTCATCCATGTACTCTTTAGCTTACCAGAACAGAACAAAAACATTTTAGAATGAGCTTACTGATGTGAATACGGTTTTGATCCAAAAGTACATGGTACCCTTTAATGCAGTGAATCCAAATATAAACATGATCTTGCTAAGTATTGCAACATATTGTCTTCCTTGACTCATGGTTATCATTTGTACCCTAATCTCAAGTCATTTTTTCTTTTCTGATAATTTATCTCTGGACAGAGGCAGTTAGTTATATGCAATGTAGTTTTTCTCTTTTCATCTTCAGTGTCAAATTTAACAGCAAAGCCTTAAACGTTGCATATAGCTATCTTTATTTTTGATTATTTATAAATTTGTTGTTTCCATGTTTAGATGAAGTGCACGACTAAAGCTATTAGAGCTGACCTAGCAGTACTTTTCTAACCATATCAGGTAACACTGTGAGCTTTTATTGTACAAGGAAGCCTTTCTGCCTAAGCCCCTACAGATACAGGGTGCTCTCTCACAGCAAGGTAGTGATTTGGTTAAAAAGCTCAGCCACAAATGGGTTCACACAGCACATGTGCTACAGGCCACCATCATCAAAAAACATCTCTTTAAGAAGAAATAAAAGCAACAGCCACTCATACAAGTCCTCTCAGGGCTTGTCTGTTTCTTGCCACGATTCCCTCCACTGCATTAATTTCTGCACTTATATCTACAAATACGAGAATTACTTGTGCCACACAGAGCAAAGTTGTGCCACTACAGTTTCTTAGATCATTAAGTCTTTAAACCTACAAAAAATGGGGCAGAAATCTACCTGAAGATTTCCAGCGTGTGCACCAGGCTGGAAGGCAGCTGGGGACAATCCAGCAAGTACCACTTCATTTACTGTGCACCGGATCCTGGTGGTGCAAGCAGCACATGCAACATGAGGTGCACAACTGAAGCGTCAACTATCAATTCAGAACACCAGGGAAAAAAAAGGGTTATTGCTATTCATTAGTCTAGAATATCCGTGAACCACAAGAGAAGATGATTGTTTTCCAATCAAAGAATAAGCAGTTCCATGTATACTGAACTGTTTAATACAACGTGGTTATGCTTTGTCTTATATATTAGTAAAGCACACATTGAAGCTCTGACAACAAGCATGACTAATATAATGTGTTGAAGCACTGAGGGCATAGTTGTATTATAAATATTCATTCAAAGGGTAATTTATTATAGTTACATTGTACCTGCAGGAAAAACATTCAGAAAACCTGAAATCTTTTAATAAATAATGAAGAAAAATGGCTTAAGCACTATATAAATATATCGGATGCATTAACTTTGTAAGTTACTGATAAACACAAAGTGACATTGAATATTCCTGTGTTTTAAAAATTAATGCTTAATGACCACGATAGTCATAGGGCAGCTATCAGGTTTTCTTTGTACTCATTCCAGCCTGATCACCTTCTTGGAAAACATCTGGGCTTGAACATCACGTTCCAGCTGTAAAATCTTCCCTTGCTGCAGCTCCAAACCAAGTTACCCTCACTGTGCCCTTCTGAGCCATCTCCAGCTGCTGGGTGACTTAGAGATGCCCCATGTCACCCATATCTGGGTTTATCATCTCACACTCCACAGCACTGCATTTCTCTTCCTCGCTCCACCCATCCAGATAATTCTGTTTTTCCTACACAATATTTTAATCCTGGTCTATTCTGATTATTCCCTCCTGACTTTAAAAGGTTATTTTGATTAGCATAAACTAGCTTTATGGTTTAAGGTCAGTGATGAAAACCAGATCAGACTGGCTTTAAAACAGCTGTAACATTCTCACCATCTCTTATATTCCTTTTCGGCTCTATTTCAAAACTCTAACATGCTTGTCTTCCACTACACCATTTTGTATTAAACAAGTCTTCTGCACTACAGCAACCCTTCTTCCAGACAAGGACTCCGTGTTCTCCTGCAAGTCCACGGGCAGCCAAAAGACTGAGTTTCTGTACAAATTGTAATTTATCAGTGCTTGCAAGGACTCTTTTAAGTCATAACATAAGCACAATTATTTCATCTTTAAAAAATATCCAAGAACATAAAATAAAGTGTGATGATACAGCCTGTTAGAAGCACTAAGACAAGTAGGATTTGGTCAGGGTTTGGCAGACTGGAGTGCCTGGATTTGCAGCTGCTCAGTAAATCGGGAGAGAGGTTTATAACCATGAGGCACCAAGAACAAGGCCCTCTGCAAGTACAGGACAGAATTGGCACTGCAGGACAGAAACTCGGAGGCACGGTGACATCTGGGGCTTCACATCTCTCTCCTTCCTACCACTGCTCTGGACATCCTCCTTCCTTTCAAACCCTGCCCTCTGGGATGCATCATATATATCTTTTCGTACATAATCTGTTGATTAACAACTCCGTCTTGTCTGGGTTATTTAAATTTAAACCAAGAGTACGAACTTTTTATGTTCTAGTCATCTAGATGCCAAGTCAGACTTAAACTAACTTGCTCCCTGACCTGTGATTGCATGGGTTACTTTTTCCTATGTTCTCAAACAGATTTACCCAGCTTCCACAAGATAGAAGTGCTACATTCATTGACCTTTCTTCAGGGGATATTTTCTATTTTCACTCCTTTTCATTAGTAACACTCTTCATTAGTAATCAAGTACAATATGCACTTACTTTAAGGCAAAGCAAATATTTCTATATTAAAAAGAGGTCCCATTTCTACATGCTATTTGTTTTAAATTACTTTTAGATGGCTGTCAAGTTTCTAAATATTCTGTTTTCCATGATTTTCCACAATTGCTGATCCTGAAAGACTTCCCTTATAGTTTTCTTGAGAAAACTAAGATACCCCAGACATCCCTCTATCTCAATCTCATTGTATGAAATTATCAGTCCACATTATTTCACAGTAATACATAAATACATATATACCACCCACACAGAAATAAAGAGCATAGTGGATAGAAACCAAAACACAGACTCATCTAGCAGACATCATCATGGCACGTATTCTGAGTCAGATGTATCCATTTCAAAAATAAAATTACTTATTTGCCTTTATTCTACTTCTACCTCCAAAATGAAGACATCTAAACTTCATTAATTGATTACCTTCTCACAGGTTCCACCAGTGCAAATATCATTAAGCTGTAAATCATAGGGTCTCCCTGATAAAGACTAAGAAAAATAAGAGGGTTTGTATCAACTGAAAAGCAAAAGAATTCCAGACTCTCAACAACATCTAAAAAACAGTGAAAGTCTTCCTGAAAACCACACTCCCATAGGGACTTAATATAACTGGACAAATTCAAAACTAAAAGCTCAAGATGACCAGTCATCCATAAACCCAAAGAACCTCATCCCATTGAACACGTGTATGTTTATCATTTTGGGTATCCTAAACTTGTTTTTAATAACCCCTTTTTCATATGAAATGCGTTTCTAGTGCTTTCTGTAAAGCTTCATTTCCTTAGAGACAAAACATGCACGATTTACAACCTCTACAGTTGTAACTTAGACACCAAGCACTGGAAGCTGACCCACAAACAAACTCAGCTGATAATAACTTGTGCCTTTCTTTTCCTGCCTTTGGGATCATTTTATTCTTTGCCACAATTGAGAAATAAAATATTACTTTTTTTTCCCCCATCAGCTGTTCCTTCCTAGGAATCTCATGCCTTATGTTTTCACTTGAAAATATATGTGCCATGTCAGCTAGCAAGCTATAAATATTTACAGATTTTATTTAAATATTTTGGTCATATATTTAAATAGTTATAAGTTTTCAGACTGTTGTCAAATTAAAGATTTGCAGTCGATTTTTTGGTGGGCACAAACACACCACAGTGGTAACATTACAAATATTTGGAGTGTTGCTATTAAAATTTTTTACTAAATTGCATTATCAACAATAATTATTAATAGATTTGATTCCAAAGTCTTTGTCCAAGTAGACACAATTATCTGAACTGAACATAGCAGTTATTCACAGTTTTTTTTAAAGTATCAAAGTACTGCAGTTCTACAGTCTCACTCTTTTAAACTACTTTGGCTAAATGTTATTACATTCCTCACTAAACAATGATAAACTTCTGCAAAGTTGGAAAAAATTAGAAAAATCAGAAGCACTGAGGTCTGTGGAATGGCTAAATTCCCATTTGTTATCAGGCTATGAACTCTACAAGTAAGAATAAAATAGCAAATAACTTGCCCAAAAGATTGGTGACTGGTTGGTTTTTGAATGCAAGCACTGTATTTTCAAGCAAAGATGAAAAGATGGTTGGAACGCTCTGGATTTCTTGTAAGGTTACAAATCCTTTCCTAGGATGCTCTGTGGATGACACCAAGCCTTTTTCAAAAGTATTACCCAAAATACCAAGCACTGCCAAACTCAAAACAGATTTATTGAATTCATGGGATATTTTCACTAAGCAACAATTCTTATAACTAAAAAGGGTTAACAACTATTTAAATTTTATATCTTTGCCAATAGTAAGCTAAATATAGAGAAAAATCACACCTGAGAATAGGGATAGTAAACGTGTGTTTATAAATATGCACACCACACTCAGACTCAGTCAAAATGGGCTCTTTAGGCTGATAATTATAGCTATTCCAAAATCTTGCAGGAAATAACATGCATATTGGAATTTTTGAGAGATGTCACTACCTTGAGACTGTATATCATACACAAAAATAATAATGACCACTACTTCCTCATGGGACAATTCAACAGCAATTCAATTAGACTACTGATGTTAATGTTTCATTAACATCAAACTAATGAACTTACATCTTACAACAAACAATGTCACTAAGTTTGCTTTCTTCCGCAATAGTTTCCTGCAGTTGGAGATGTTTAAAAAGATAAAATGACACATTATCATCTTGTCCCACCTGCAAACTCTTAGTATTAATATTCATTCTGCTGAGAGAACATTTTTCACAGTGACCTTGCCAGGCACTCTCACCTCCAACACCAGGTATGAAGTCTTTCGAGATGGTGCTCCAATCTCAAGAAGCATGAACAAAGTTATTGCATCACAGCCTCAACCAAAAACAAGGCCAGGAAATTGCAACTATGTCCTTTACGCCGATTCCACCACCAACCAAAACCCATACCATAAACATTGAGTAGGAAAGATTCATACTAAGAAATATCCTTTTATTACCCTTTTCCACTTGACAACTTTGTCCTGATTAAATTAGTGCTCTGGAGACTTGTAAAGAGTTTCTACACATCCATAACCCCCCACTGGAGTAGGATGTCTAACTTGTACATCTGGAACAGCTGGCCAGATGTGTTACACATGTACATCAGTTGTGCCAGGTGCATTCGCTGTGTCTGAAGCACTGGGGAATCCATGGAGCAGCACACAAACCCAGTCTTGCCTAGCTCAGGTACTTCAGAGCAAGCACGAAGCACGTTTCAATTTGGTAATCACACACACTTCCATTTATCACCCATTTTGAACATGTTTGGAGCCAGCATAAAAAACACACAAGAACTACCTAAAAGTATTTCAAAGCATTTGCCTCCCTACCTAATAGAGACCTCTATTTTTCATTTCTTCTTTTCCTGCTCAACAAAGTAATTCTATTTACCATTTAAATATAACAACAGTAATTGATAATCCTGTGACTTGGCTTTAAAGTGATCTTTTCAGCAAGGGTCTAACAGGAGAAATCCACCATGGGGGTGACCAAGGAAGAGGCAGTAGTCAGGCAGGAATGGGCAAATTGGAAGCCAACATTCAAATGGAGAATTCTGGCACGTCCTCCAAGGGGAGTGAACATCTCATTGTGCTTATGCCCTCGACAAACACTGTGTACACCCTCCTGCCCGTGCTTCTGACACCAGCTGGGTCGTATGTTCCACTCACTGAGCTCACCACTTAACGTGCCTGAAGGAAATCACATTGCTGAGGAAATGCCAGGGGATTTTGATTTCTGTTTCATTTCTTTTACGTCTTGCAGGTGTGAAAATTTGAACAATTACATTACAATTTCATAGTCCCTTTACCAGGATTTTGTGCATGCACGGTCAGGAAAACCAAGCCCAGCAAATCTCTGCTTCTCAGCAGTGGGGCAACTTCCTGGCAAATCTGTGCAGCAGTTCAGGCTGTATTCTGTCCTCTCTTCTCTTGCTTGTGCCACACAATTGCTGTGGTTCTGTTACACAGTATTAGAGGAATTGTTAAAAAATGCAAGTTTCCCATGTTTTCATCTCCCCAGCTAGAACCAGGTCACAAAGCAGAAACATTTCTAGGAATCTGTTACCATTCTTTGGGCTGTAAGTAAATGCTGTTCCACACTGTTTGAGACTAGCTTTCTTCACAGGATCAAATGAAATAAATTGCACTAATGTAGATTATAAAAATGAACAGCATTCTCTCTGGGAACCATGTCTTACAAGGTTTAAAACTTGCAGCAGCTGCTGAGCTGCTCTAGCATTAGCTGCTGCCATGCCTAACCTTGGAAGAGATTAAAGATTGTAAAAGAAACTAAAGCAGATGGTAAAATACGTTTGGAAATATGAAGAGGTTATATTACTTTTTCCACTAATTAATTTATTTCACTATTTGAATAGATTAGCATAGACCACAAGCTATTGTATAGGCCCATAGGCAGGCAGTAGCTGAGGAAGACATGTAAATTACCTGCCACTGAAAGTGAAAATTATTTAAGCCTTAAAAACACCTTACATGATATCAGCAAACAGCACTGTCTCTGCTGTATGATAATGAGAGCTCAGCTCCAGGGAATGGCAGCTTTTTCACAAAAGATGCTTTAGTAAGTAATTATACCCCTTCACCTGGCCTTCCTTTATTCTCAGGAATAAAAATGCTTTATTTGTGTCAAGAATAATCAGTAATATTATTTTGTTCAATGCTAAGTAAAATGCATTTGCCATTATCTGTTTTAAATAGGTGCATTCAAAAGGCCAACAGAAGCAAGTGAAGTGTTTTCAGTCCGTTGATCACTTTGAGACAAATTGGAAAACTGCCTGGATTCAACCTTACGACAGATGTATTTATTCTCCATTTGCTTGTTCCAACACAGCAAAACAGGAGCTGATGTGCTGCTTGCATTTCTGCCTGGGGGACAGAGGCTTTCTATTGTAGTTAATGGACCATCTACAAACAGAAAATTAATTTGGCAAGAACTCGCTGATGTTGTGGCAATCAGAGGAGCATGGTCCATTTTCAAAGTAATTAATGCAGTCAACAGAGAAATAAAATATCAGTTGTTTGGAGCACAAGAACTTTGATACACGGAAAGCAAGAGAAACAAAGCCTTTTGAAGAGTTTAGCTGCAGAGGGACTCATTACATTTTGGAAAAGGTGCACACAAAAGAGTAGTTAACATTTGCAGTTATGGAACAAGGCTGAAATGTCAGTGAAATAATGTGCACCTTACTTCATTTAAACCTGTGTTGTCTAGCAAAGTCCCTTTTCTGTAGCTGCCGACACACTAATGTTTGCTGACAAAAAGGAAGGGCGTGTTTCTTTGAAAAACTGAATTGATAAACTACTGGAATAATTTCCTTTTTCACTTAATACTTGAAGATTTCCTTGCTGCTTGCTTAGGGTCACCAAGAGGACAGGAAAGCTTCTGATAAAGAGCAGCAGCACATTTCACTTCTCTGTGTATCCATGGCTTCGTGGGACAGTTACGTCCTTGATGCCAAGATTTTTGCACATTTGAAACTCTGGATTCACAGCATTGTAGAGAATTTCACTGGTAATTTCTTACTGAAAAGGTGCACGTGCTTCTGGCAAAAGTGGATTTCAAAATCAGCCACCAGTCATGCTAATTAAACATCCAGGTTTAGAAGGTGAATTTGTTAAAGCAGGAATTGGGCACTGTTGGATAAGGAGGTCAACAGATGGCTTTCTATTCTTCGCAGTGGCACAGTGAAACCTCAGTCCAAATTATATTCCATGAACTTCTTAGATCTGATTTCATAAGAGCATCTTGAACACAGTTATAAAAATAATTTTATCAAAAGGCTTGTCATCAATATACACACAAGAGTAGAGCACTGAATTGTCACCACACACACTCAAGAAACCAAGTGTTGACTCCCTCTACACCAACCCTTTAATTTGGCTGACAAATAGGTGAAAATAACACTTACTGAACCCAGGGACCCATGTAAGAAAGGAATTAATGCAGTTCTTCACCTTTCTCATCCCACGCTTCCACTCAAGCTGTTTCACCCAAGGGCTAGAACAAAATAAGGCAGTGGAGTTGTTGGTATTGTTTGGTCTATAACACCTTCAGTACTGGGGATGTTACATCATCCAATATGGTCACAATTTCATCTTCTAGTAATAAGTTTTGATACAAAGGATACCTATTTATTTCCAATAGAGCAAAAGCTAAAACTTAGAAATGTAAATGGCCATTAAAGATATTTTACAGATTTTTTTTTTCCTTTTAGTGTCACACAGTACTGTAACTAAATATGATCTCTGATCTCTCACAGCCAATGCAAAATACCATCAAAATCAGAAGCTGTGCTCTTTAGGACACAGCTTCATTCTCCAGAGAGACACTGGTTGAACTGTTGATAAAGGAGAGCATAAACCAGCAACTCAGCTTTTCTTTGCTAGACTTCTAAATATACTTTGATGAAAGTACCAACTTAGAAGTTGTAAAACCAATTTATATGTAGAGACAATGCATTTTCCCTAGAGGTAGATACAGTGAGAGACCATGAACTCATCAAGGGCCACTCTGTGTTCCTCACTCTATCCACTCCAGCTTTCTCTTTACCCTCTCAAGACATGCATATCTTCTTTCATTAAAAAGTGCAGAAAATTACACATAACAGTCTAAGTTCCAATGAACAACTCACATCCAGCCAGGCAAAGAGATGACAAAGCAAATTTGGGAATAACAACCATTAAATCAACCTTTGATTCATGTTTTTGGAACCAAATTCATCACAATTGGATTTATGGCCACGTAAGACTCAGAGTCAATCACTTAACATGAGGCTACCATATACTAAAAGATCAGTACTCAGAGATCAGGAAAAAAGTTTCAACTTTTACCTCATGGATTGGCTAATGAATTGTGACTGTCTGTTAGGGCGTGGGTCAGCACAGGCACAGATGCACAGATTTGGCTTCTGCTGAAGTAGAGGAAAACTCATTTGCAGAGAATACCTTTGTAAAATAAGTACCCAGCGTGTGTGATAACTGTATAAATCCAAAAGAAGAGCACAATGAATCCAAGATGACTGCACAGTTTACATAAGAGGTTTCTTCATCATCCAAGTGCCAAGGTGCCTGAAGAAAACTGGCATCAGATAAGGATATATTGCTCTTACTGGGTTGCTAACAGATAACAGGATGAACCGGCTCTTTGTCCAGTTCTGAAACTCACACTAACAAACAAGCCACAGTGCTTATCAAGAGAAGAAAACCTAAAATTTCACCTCATCTATGGTCACTTAGAGAAAATAAAGGAACTTAAACATTCAGTCTAGAGATGCTCAGAAACAGCTCTCACTAGACTGAAGGGAAAAGCTTCAGCTGGCACACAGATATAAGCATAAATGTATTACTGAGAAATATTTTGGGATCAAAACCCTGAAACACTACAGTCCTAGTCCTGATAATTATCTCAGCAGTGACTGAAGGGTTTGTCTGAGAGTAGAATCAAATTTCCAAAATTAAGCTGCTCTACAATGTGTTGAAAAAAATCCATATAATTAAAAGAGGACTATCAAGGCTAGAATGAGGAAGAGAAGAGGTAATCCAAATTTTCTGTCTTATTTCTCTAAGCAAAGCCATGAACCTATTTGCTTTTCTTCCTGCAGCAAACAATTGCTGTTCTTTCCTTGTTTATTTTGTATTCTGCTCTCTAGACTGTCAAAGAGACAACAAAAACCCCAAACAAACAGAAGAGCAAAAAAAAAAAACCCCAAGAGCCAAACAAAGCAATCAAAAAACCCCATGAAAACTGAAACAAAACCAAACCTAAACAAAACACCCACATGGCAACCCAAAAAAAATCCAAACAAACCAACATTCAAGCGTTCCAGAAGAGTGTATTTGTCATGGAAGTGAGAAAGGATACACCTGGAAGCCTGTCAAACTACACCACTCTTCACAAAAAAAGAGCAGTAGAATTTTGTAAGCAATTACTGCATTTAGTAATACATGCTCTGCTTAATGCGAGTCTTTGTACCAGCAACAAAGAGAGGCGTAGACCCACAGCTTCAGCCACGCCAAAAATGTCTAGAAATAGGGTCAAAAAATCCTAGGCAGAACCAAATTATCAGAAATGCATCCCACTTCAGGTCTACATATTCCCTAAGGAAACAACTTGGAATTTCAAAGTTCTGTATTGAATAGACAGGATAGACAATACAATGGAAAGGACAGCTTGCAAACATGTGGGGTTTGTTTCTTTAGTTTTTGCCTAGCTTTAAATATCAAACCTCTTGGCAAAAAACATTTTAATAAAAATAGCCTCCTCATTAAATCTTCCTCATTCTTATTTTATATAAAAACCACTCCTCCTTCTATTCAATTCAACAAAAATTTATTCATACAAATTCCATCCCAAAACAACCTAGTCTAGAAAAATGATATATTTTGTTAGAAAAACTGGAATTTATTTTTTTTTAAACCAACAACAGTTTGATTCTGAAAACCTTAAGCTTAGTTTTTCTCTCTGCAACCATTTTATCAGAGGAAGGAGGGAAGAAATCACCCAAGCATGCTGCCAAGCAAATTAATATTTTTAATTAAAATTTTATCTTCTAAAAAATTGAGTGCTTATTAATGAATTCAAACATGTTTATAGGATGGATTTTGATTGTGCATGTTCACATTTCTTGGCTGATGAGCAAATGGATCAAATATAAAATTAAAGTCTTCATTATGGCTCTGGCTCTTTCCCTACTCAGCTTTCTGCTGTGCCACAGCTCTCTGCTGCACAGGAAGACTTCGGAAACCCCATTTAAAGAGAGAATATTTGTGTCTCGTATCTAACCCAAACATGTTGCATCGCAAAGCACCCAACAATTGCTCTCCTGGAATCAACAGCTTCTTGCTAATGGACAATAATGCTCAGAGGTCTCTGTCACAGCCTGGCAGCTGCAAAAACAAACAGAGCTTCTCCCTTTCTCCAGTTCAGGGCCAATACTTCATACTGGCTCTTGTAGTAGAGTTTAAAATATTAATTTGTAAAATATGTATCTTTCTTTTTAGCTAAATTTGATTTTTTTTAAATATGCCTCTGCTCTAATTGGTCAATACTCATGGGAAAAAACAAAAAAATGAAAATCCTTATAACACAGAGATCTGGAAAGCTGCTGGCCTGACTAAGGGTGGCCACAACAGAGATACTGCTTGGCACTAGAGCTGATGGGAAATATTTCAGCTTCATGTGCCTTCCCAAACCTTTTCAGCAACAACCTGACTGGGAAAAAAAACTTGGACAGCAGTTTGAATGTCATTCCTCTGTACAGAGCTTTCAACACCTCTCCATCTACGCACTAAGTGAAAGTACAGACTCCAAAATAACACAGATATGAACAGGGGTTTGCTGTGAATAGCAGTTTTGGGTTTTTTTTTAAATTTAAGGTCAAGCTTGCCATAAAGCCAAAAATTAGAACCATTTCTGAGGGAAGACACTTGCTTCCTTTAAACTACTATTGAATGAATTGGCTACTTCCAACTCCAGTTTCAGTCTTTGTACCATTCGATCACCTTCACGGCAAGGCAGCAGCGTCCCCAGCGAGCCCCTAACCACAGCACACTGCCAGGGGCCCTGGTGATACCACCCGAGGTGCCCATTTCTCACCTGGGAACCAAGCAAGAGATGGCCGTGGGTGCAGAATGTGTCTGCTGACAGAAGCACTCCCTGAACCACAGCAGCTGTGGAGGTCTGTTGAAACCTGCAGGAAGCATGAGACAAACTCCAGAATTCCTCAACACTGGCAAATGTCAGAGTAACCTATTTGGCAAGAGATTTTCATTTTCCTTCTTCTTGAAAACCCAAGGTACAGCTTATACCTGGCCAGTGAATGAAGTGGGGACAATTCTGTCCCAGGCATCCTGACACCATCTGGGCGAGTTGCAGCAACGTCCTTGCAAACCTCAGACACAGCTCTGGCCCCCACCGAGACCTGAGACTGCTCCTGCTGCTCTGGAACCCCAGGCACAAGAACTGGCAGTGACCTGTACCAGTGAGGGCAGCTCCTGTAGTACATAAAGCCCACACTTGTTAGATTAACCTGAGAAACAGAATATTGACATTGAGAAGAAGCATCATTTCTCTTCAATAATACGAATATTATTATTAATACAGACAAATAAATTTGAAGCTGTGGTCTGTTTTTCAGCCAAGCAGTTCAATAACTGAAAAGTACAATTTATTTCTTGAATTGTACCCAAAGGAGCCATAACAACATATCAAAGGAAAAATCCCAATCCAAGAAGCTCACAGATATAAATAGGAGGTACTTTGGCAAATTGATAAATAGTATGTTACAAAACTCTTTTCCTTCTCCTTTGTTCTTTAGACTTTGCTTGTTTGGGTTTTTTGTTTTGTTTTGGTTTTTTTTTTTTCAATTTATCTCTTGATATTTCTGTTAGAGTTTGAGGAACTTGCTTATTTCACAAGGATGCAAAGCCTTTGTATTCAATTCTGTAGTAGGCACCTACAGCTTATTTAATTTCTCCCCCTTTCAGCAGAAGCAAAGTCATCTCAGCATTGACAAAGAGAGTACTAAACTCAAGATCATGTGTAGGTTTAAAAAAAATCTGAACTAATCAACGCATAAAAGCTTGAATTTAACGAGTGCGCCACAGAGCAACCAGGAAGGATACATTTTAGGTTTCCATCTCTTACACCTTAGAAGCATTTCCAAGAGCAAGCAGAGGCTGCTTTAAATTCCAGGTATTTACCCAGATCATTAAGAGTATTGTGAAGATCAATACTTGTGAAATCATCTAACATTTAATTCCCTACTCCAGGCCCTCTGAACCAGCAACACTGCGATAATTCAGATGCACAACAAAGAGTAGAACACAATCCTACCTCTGACTCCACAGCTTCAGGTAACTAAATTCTGTACAACCTAAATTCACTGTAGCTGTTTCTACGAGTGCACAAAATGTCTGGTGATTGTCTTTTTTCTCATAACACCAATTTTAAGCACCTGATCCAAATCTCACATAAGTCAATGGAGCTCTTTCTGTTTACATCAACAGACTAGGAGTGAAAGTCCACGTCAGATTGCCAGTTATCTCTGCAGACAAGCACAGAGCTTAGCCTGAAAAGAATAATTTCTTTTCTCATGAATTCAGGTCAGTGGGAAAACTACAAGGTAGATTATTTCTCTGCTTCTAATTCACTCCAGCTTTCTGTAGTCCAACAGAAAGCCCTTGACACAAGCAATAGACGTGAGCACCGAAACCCCAGAAGAAATCAAAATAAGGCAGTGAGCCGTCTCCGAACTTAGTTCTGCCACACAGCGTTGAGCAAGGTAAAGCCTTTCAGAACAGGATAAACCAGCCAAGTTCAGAGGATGACAAAGGTTAAAGGAATTATAAGAACAACACACCCCACGTTCCCTGAGAGCGCCCCACAAAGTAAATGAGAAGCACCAGGTGAAAGCTCTCTCTGTCAACATGATTTAGATTGACAGAACCTACAGATCTTCTACTTCTAAGACCATAGATTTCTAATAGTTTACTAATTACTATGAAATAGGGATTACTAAAGAGATTACTAATTACTATTTAGTAGTCTTAGACACAGACAATCCAAGAGCATTGCAACTAAACACATAGGTAAAACACAAACGCCTCCTCTAAACCTTCTAAATACTGACTATAAACACCTCTGTGCTACGAACATATCTCCTTTCTTATCTGTAGAAATCACACCTCAAACCTCACATTTTTAAAGCATTATTCCTTTACAAAAATTCCACACATAACTGTGTATCAAACAACTCTCCCGCTCAAACCCATCTTGAAATCAGGCACAGAGCTGGGAAACCGAACAGGAAAGGATTAAAAAAACCAGAAAAGCAATGAAGGTAACAGGTGGGAATACATTATTAATACAAAAGCAATGCACACAACACTCACTGAGGTACATTTGCTCCATTACTGATAGATCTTGGTATCACAGAACCTTACTTCGCTCTCACTGCTTGTTTTATTTTTGTCTTAGCTTTAGTTTGTCCAAAGATTAAATCTTTTCCAAGAAACACCCAGAAACTCTCTCCAAAATGAAACCTGACGGGTGAAGAGGAGAAATGTAATATGATCTTGTAAGAGGAGAATGTAGGTTTGACAACTTGGGAAACAAAATGTGTCATCAACAGAAGTGATGTAGTAGCAGAATTTAGGTGCCTTAATAAAAGAATATACCAGGTTTTAAGAAAACATTGTAAGAGAAAACAAGCAGGTGGTGTCAACAATGTCAATTTACTGTGAGCCTCTTTACTTTTTAGTATGCTAGTGCCTTACCAACGGCTAAATCATTCAGATAAGGAACAACAGTATTGTGGAAAATAAACCAGACTAAACAATTTTATATTAAAGCCAAAAATAAATAATGAAGAAGAGAAGTGAAATACCAGGTAAAAGAGGACATTTAACTAATTTCTTTTCTGGTACACTTATAGTCAAGTCCATAATCTTTTTGGTGAATTTTTGAGATTCCTTTATAGTTTTCTAATAAGATGCCCATAGGCTTCAATACAATACCTACAGAAATATCCACAGAATTGTCAAAAATTACCTCAAATTAGCTAAGAAGCTGGCAACTAGCTAAAAGATGGCTTTAAGCTAGTTTTAAGCCAGTTTAAAGGATTCTTTAATGGCTGAATTTACACTCCCATATGAAAGGAATTTAATCTTAGCACAAGTGTCCTCAGACAAAGCTGAAACCTTCACTTTTAAATGAAGTAACTAAGGGCAATGGTAAGCATTGAATGGGATAAATACAAGCACAAATGCACTGAGAGGCAACAAACCCACCTCAGGTACAGTGTGAAGTTCCAGCTAATCATTTACATGTTTGCAATTTATCATCTTGTCTCACCTTTTCTCACTATTTTGCTGTAAAAGCTGCTGCATAGATGTGACTGATAGAAAGCAAAACCCATCAACCAGCTCATGAGTAACAACTAAAAATTACAAGATCTATAGCTATGTTTATTCCATCCATTCTATTCTGCCTAGAAATGAGTAAACCTACCCAAAAAGGAAACCTCAGCTCCAGCCACTTCCTTCACTTTGGCACCCAAGGCAGCAGCCAGCAGGGACTTACTACTGATTAATCCTTCGAAACAATTAGCAGCAAACAGTTTGGACAAAGTCTCAGAGGTAGGAAATATGAATTGCTTATTGGTGTTTTGGACCCTTCAAAGCTGTCTGGTGATACCTGTCTTCTAGCACTTAAAAGATCCAAATCATAACAGTGTAGATGATACATGATACATCTGTCTTGCATCTGACGTTTTTTTTAATATTAACACAGTGATATGTTACTCTTATTGACTGACCCTCATGGAGGGAAAAAAAGGCCCAGACGTGGCCAATTGTTTGGCCAATGGATCTAAGGAACATTACTGTGATTTGTATGTTTCCTCTTATTGGAAAAGCACCTGCTGATACACAGCACAGAGACATAACGTATATTTACTTACTCCTCAAATAAATGAATAGTAAGCACTTTACCAGGCCTTTTAGGTCTTGGCTGGCTCTCCTTCAAGATAAATTGCTGCATATTAGCAGAGACTTGCTGAGTTTTCCAAACAAGAGGGAAAACTTCCCATTTGTCAAAGCAGCTCCCTCTTAAGTACTCACTGGCTTCTGTCTCAAATGACAGGTGCAGGTAATTTCTCACGGATCTTCACTTGTTCTCAGTGCTTGTCACTCCCCAGGTTTTTTAGGGACTCCACGCAAAGACGCCCCAAGCAGAGAGAACTGAAGGAATCATGTGGGAGCATGTGCTGAGCACCTGAGATCAGTCTAAAGGACAAACACCAGCAGTCAGAAGAAATACTGACTGCAAAGAGATGTGTGGCAAGAGAAACAAGGGAAAGAAAACTTGACCAAGGCACAATAAACCACGCAAGGCAGAAGAAAAAAAGATGCAGGGAGGGGTGATATTTCAGAGGGTTTGACTTGAAGCAAAGTACCAACACTGGTTAACAATGGAGGATAAAGGTTTGCATAGCTTTAGTTTGTCTAATGTGTAACATTTGATTACTTGAAAAATATTACATATTAAAAACTTTAATCTGTAACCTCACCCAAAATGTGGCCTAGGATATGACTGATGGGTGTTGCAAGCAAGCTAAGCAGCTACATAACTTCACTCTTTCACTTGAGTTCAGCAAGTAGCTGCATTTAACAACTACAAACATTAATAAATAGTATCTTAACATTTTAGGACATTTCTCTTTGACAATATAAGAAAAGTACCTCTGCTAATATAATTCTGTTTGCTGTAAACCTTGTATGTTCATGGATGCTCTCCATGTTTCCAGAAAATGCTTTTCACGTGACAACTACTGAAAAGAGACAGCAATAAATGTGGTCAGAACACATCTCTACTGACTGAGGAAAAGTCTGCAATTGGAAGATTTTAATTATATGTATAATTAATTATGTGTATTAATACATAATAATACAGAAGACCACTAGGTAGGAATGAAAAGCAGACACATGCCATCTATTTATATCTCATGATACAACCCTTATCTATTATTTTTACATGCCGCAATTTCATCCAAATTACATGCCCCAAATTTCATACTTTTACAGTGATTCTTAGGAAACTTATTTCTAAAAGTTTTGAGCCGTCCAGACTTATCACATGTGATACCTTCCTATGACAAATTCACGTTCTTATTTTCTACATGCTACTCACAACCTACCAAGAGGAAACAAATGCAAATCTAGAAAATACCACTGCAAGGGCTTATAGCTGTGCTGAAAAGAACTTTGATAATCACACCATTCAACAAGTTAATTAATGTAGACTAATGGAAAAGTAAGGGGAAAAGAGCTTGAGAAGCTGTGGAGTAAGAAGAGAGAGAAGCAGCCATGTAAAGGTATGGTTTTCTCCCATTGACCCCTCTGAAGTCATATTCCCTTCTCTGGAATTGCTCAGAACCAAACCATGGATGTAGTGAGGCTTCTGGGTCCCTTTTACTGTCATTCTGGCTCAGAAAAATAAAGTCCCATGTATGGGTCATAAGTAACATATAGGGGAGAATGGAGTGAGGGGGCTGGTGGTGTCCACAGTGCTAATGCCATCTCCCCAGCAAATCAGGATCTGTGGTACTCTATTATAATAAAACATTTTCATATTCATTTAGAAGTACACAAAAGTTTCTCTTCAATAAGCAGAACTTCTGATGCTCCATTATATGTTTTCTAGTCTGTTCTAATGTTATGTAACATCAAGAAAATCATTAAATGAGAAAAATATCTGTTCACATTTTTCCTGCGAATTGATTCTCTTCAGTAATTTCTAATCTGATGCTTGCAAGATGAAATGAGCCATATTAAATGTCTATACGTGTCTGGTATAGACAAGATGCTTCCAGATGCTCAGATAAACAAACTCAACTCAATGCACTCACAACCGGCTCAAGAGCTGCATCTTCACTAGGAAGCACAGAATTTTTTGTCTGATGAGGAGAAAAATGAACTTTTCCAAGAAGTACAACTTGCTGACAAAAGTTAGACTACATTTTGCTGATGAAAGTTAAGGGGGTTATTTTGCTCTTCCCCCATCCTGATGCCAAATTTTTGTCTGTTCACAAATATATCAGTGCCCAAATATGATACCTACAGAAAAGACTGCAACTATTAATTCCCTACAATAATTACACAGTACAGCAGAAAACATATTAATAATTTGGAAATTCAGTACTTGTTATTTAATCTAAATATATATGTATTTGATAAATGGATGGTGAAAGAAACCACACCCATTCCATTTGCTTCCTGTGCTAATTTTGAAGGTGTTTTCCGAGCAGGATCAGAAAGCACCCAGTGGAAAGAGGGATCATTTTGGACTTGGCACTGTGAAAACCCATTAGTAACAACCTATTAGTTAGAAAGCTTTACAACGTTTTCCAAAATATTATAATGTTTCCACAAACTCTGAAGTGCACTTTTGGTCACCCACCTATTGCATCTACAAGCCTAATACAAAGACTCAAAACACACTCATGTGCAAGTACATAAAATAAATGCACCATGTTAAAAAAGAAACAAAGCCCCAGCAGATGGGTTCCATGCAGGAGAAAGAGATCCATCAAATTCTATTTGCTTTTACACTTGGTTTAATCACGGAGCTCAGTGGCTCAGTGACTTCTACTAAAGCACAAGATTCAACCTTGATCTGCATCCCAACACATCACTGAAGTTCCAGGCTATCCACTGTGCCCTGAACATGCAAGCAGTTCTAGACAGAGGCATGATGTGAGTATAAGCTCCTTCTTGAAACAGCTTATTGAACAGCTTTAAAGAGAAGTCAGCTCAGAGATATCACATTGTTTTCCACTGGCAAGCAGAATAAAATTCCAGGCATCCTCCTGTCCTCAGTGACAGTCCAACTAAAGCTGGAGAATACACGACAGCACTTCAACATAGATCTGGGAATCCCTATTCCTTTGTCATTTAGTAACAGAGGGATTTCTCTGCTTTCCCAGTGTCTCCTTTTTACTTTACAAAAGTTTCTTTCTTTTTGCCCTTTTAAAAAATTTCAATTATTTCTATTTATACAAGAGTGTAGGTGAGAGCACCCAGTTCAAATATGATTTCTGCAACTTCTGCATTCCTATCAACCTGCAGTGGCAGCTAGCATGTTATCAGTTTCCAAGCTGGGTGTAAGAGTGGACTCTTCAAATGGAAATCAGGAAATACAGCTAAAATATACAAGCCAGTTACTTTTAGGCAAGTTATCAAGTAGATGTAGAAGTAAAATCAAATCAGATAACCTACTGCATCTTAATTACTAGCAATATTCTCTCCTGCTTATGAGAATCTAAATATTCATTAATTCTGAGCAATTAACAATAATGAAATGAAAGCCTGTGAGGTTGAAGTTTGGAATTAGCTATGTCAGAATTGAGTAAAAGATGCATGAATCAACTTCTTCACCTTTTCTCTCAAGAACACTTCAGGAGCACGATGGTGACAAATTATTTACTATAAATGTATTTGGATCAGGGAGCAGAAGTCTGAAGAAGCTACTAAAGCAAATGTTTATTGCAGACTCACGGGGTGACAACAGCTTTTATGTCTCAATACCTCCTGCAGCACCCTGCTCAAATCCAAGCACAAGAAATGAACTTTCCAGTGTGCTCAGGATTGCTAATACAGTACCGTGATAAAACAGCTGTGTGGATCTATGCCAAAAACAGCCGAGAAAAAATAGCCAGGAATCATTCGTTTACATATTCTATTTAAGCCAAACAACCCTCTGGATCTTAGTTGCATAAATTCCCCGTTACTTGGGTCTATTTGAATTTTAAAGTATAATCACTCTCTCCTTTTAAAGACTCAGTAAATGCAATTACAGTCTACGAACAATCTTCTACACTTTTAAAATAAGGTGTAATCCAATCTTTCATAAATATACACTATAAAGTCTTCAATAACTTAACAGATTGCAATACATCAGGATCATAGATTTAACACAACCTGTATCAAGAAAACCAGCAAAAGAAAACCAGATCCAAAACATGGTGTACAGTCTAGTCTGTCCTCAGCCTGCCTTAAACAAAGAAATTTGACCTTAAGTAGTTTTATCTTTTCCAATAAATTAATGCAACTCCTTAAAGCATCTCCAATTTATTGTTATATGATCTAAATGAAAGCAACTTAGCAATGTGATTATCCAAGTTTAACCCTGGAAACATACCTGCAAGAACTACTTTTACCAATGCTGATATTAAGCATACAACTTCAGAAGAATTTCTACATTTCTGCTGAAAACATATTGGAACTACTTATATAATTTAGTGCTACTAAAAGACCACTAATAAGGAGTCCCAAGGAGATGTCAGGGAATAATTTCAAACACTGAGCAGAGAGAATAAGCAATTTCACTTCCTAATCATCAGAGGCACCTCTACATCTACACAAAGACTTATTAAGTTATATTCAACTT
Organism: Atrichornis clamosus; assembly: GCA_013400975.1. Taxonomy (NCBI): domain Eukaryota; kingdom Metazoa; phylum Chordata; class Aves; order Passeriformes; family Menuridae; genus Atrichornis; species Atrichornis clamosus. The sequence continues at coordinate 62,744 of WBMZ01011088.1, read as the reverse complement.
GCAGGTTAATTACAAAGTAGGTTACTAAGGGCTAAAGTCTCTGGAAGTATAATTTTTCTCTTGACCTTCAGTGATTTGATATGATCTATGATACAGCTTAATCAAGAAACTTTGCAATCTGGGAAGAATACTTTTTACAAGTTCTATGGCTATCACCCCTTACATCCAGACTGTTTTTACAGATAAAGCAAGATGTCACATTTATCAAGTTACTCAGTGTACTAAACTCATTGACTCAGATGCCTTGTCACGATCCTCATTTTCTGAAATTCTTAATAAAGATTTAGGCAATACATCTACTGGTTCCAGGTGACCACAGTTCCTCCACAACCATAAACTTCTGTTTACTGAGCCTTACACTTTGTGGCTTCTTCCAGGCAACACACAAAATCTTCTCCTTCTCAAAGTAGCAAGAGTTTCTCCGTTCTATTTCAACATTCCCAAGTGAAAATACCTCAGCACAGTGCTTTGCTTCTCTGGATATTTTACTACCTCTGGTCCTTACATCTCAATCTCTTTCGGTTTGTATAGTTTCTCTGCACTAATAATTTTACTTTTTATCTTCCCAGAACTGAAATAAATAAATATGCATAGTGACTTGGTAAAATAATTTTTTGGTACAGTGCACCTGGTCAGCCATTTTCTGGGTCAGGTCTTTTTATAATCTGAAAATTTAAAGCATGTCTGTGTCTGAGCTGACTCCTTGCCACACTGTATAAATATCACCAAGAGAAATACAACCCTGCATTTTCCTTTCAAATTCAACTTTTGTAATCAGTTTGAAGGTAAAAAAAAAAAACCACAACAGCTTCAGGACAAACAGCTTAAACATTACAACTTATGCTTAATCAAGGTACTTTTGAAATTAATTCTGTGATTTAATTATTGGTTACTTTGAATCATAAAAATTACAGTATTCCTTAAATTATTTACTACACTACTCTTCCGGAATTTTGCTTGGAAAAAAACTCATCAGATTTCTAGCCAAGATAATTTACAGAATTTTGGTTATTTCAATTATGGAAATTGGAATTAAGTACTAGCTAAAATACCAGTAACACAAAGAGTCAAGCTCACACCTCAGTGCAAGTTAAAATTCACCAAAGTGAAAACCTGAAAATCAGACACTCCCCTCACTCCCACCACACTCATTACACTAGTATCTGCCAAGGACATCCTTGTCAATACATGTCAATAGCTTGACACACACAAGCTGCCAAGCCAAGTTTGAAACCCATTAGAAGAAGTCCCTGAAGTCACTACCTTTTGGGCAAATTTACCATTTTCTGGTGTGTGATGGATTGGTCTACTGGGTTGCACAAAGCCCCAGAGGGATGGCTGGCTAAAAGGTTAAACAAGTAATGGATGTTAATCATGCAGAAAGCCTTTAAGTCACAGAAAAAAATGAAAAGCAAAGCAAACTAAGTTGTCTCTGCAGAGATGTTGACTTCTGTTCTCTTGCTACCTATCCATATATCGCAAAGAAAACATTTGTACCTTATGGCAGCACATTATTGAAGAGACAGCATCATGTGGCTTAACAGCTGAGACTGATTTAGCCAAGTGTGATTGGCTCACATCATTTAGAGCCAGCACTTTTGAAGCCCACACCCCTGGAGGTTTGCTTCAATTTGAAAGCTGATCTTAGAGAGAAGTCTGTTTCAGTTTAGGTAGTTTCTGAAACCGGCAGCAGAGCTGTTCATCCCTCCCCACCACCCTTCCCCTCCCTTGTTTAATTTTCTTTTCAGATGACAACCCACAAGGCTCTCAACACCCATGCAGAGGACAATGCGAACTTCCCATGGAAAACTTAGCTTAAAACTGCATCACTCAAAATGCTATATGTATTAGACATTGCTGCAGTACAGGGATGCTTCACCTGCCCTAAAAAACCCATCTCTGAACTCCACTGATGCTCCACCAAGGATCATTTCCAACCGGCTGTAGCCAACACCAAGGAGGCAGGGGTTACTGTTCAGCACAACGTGACTGTGCGTGAATCAAGGTTTACCAAAATAGAAAAGAAAAAAAACCTGAAAAACATTTTTTTTGAAAAATGTCTTTTTAGAATGTTTCTCTTTGCTTTACCCGTTCCTGTTCATCATCAGCTTCTTACTAAATATGAGTCTCGTACAGTAAAAGCTTGAACAGTTTAGGATTGACACCTCCGGGTTCTTTTTTATGTTTCGTCCCTGCGACAGTAAAGTCACAAATATAAGAATTCAGGTCCCTTAAAAGGGACCAAAGACTCATATCACTGACAGAGTAACTGCAGTTACAACTATTTTCATCTGTATTGATTTCATTCCAAAACCCCTTTAAAACTCTATCACCTCTTAATGCACAGACCCAACAACATTTCTCAGAGATACCAACGTGAAATTGCAAAATGTGTCAAAAGAGTGTTAAAGGAGAGTTCCAAGTACTATCAAGATTCTTTTACGATTATTAAACTATGCTTTAACAGAATTTTAGATAATCTTTTTCCAACTAATCCTTAGTTGTATTGTAACTTTTTTTTTAATAAGTGATTAAGTAAAATAGGGAGTCATGAATCCTATTGTAAAATTCTGCTCCTCTGTTTAATGAGTTAACACTAAGGTGAGATCATTAGCTATACTTCCATTTCTCACTTTTCTCACTGGGAGAATGCTGTCTAAACTCCTCAGATTCCCAATAAGTGGTCAGATGAGTTTTATACAGTTCATACTTTATATCCACACGAGCTAGTGAGTGCACTAGCCACAAACTGAGTGAGAGTGTCCCATACCAGCACAGAGGTCTCTCTCTGTGGAAATGACTGAACACCCAACTGGGCACAGTCCTGGGTACCCAGCTCCAGCTCACCCTGCTGCAGACCAAGGCTTGAGCCAGATGCTCCCAAGAGGATCTTCAAAACCTCAGTGATTCTGCCATTAGGAATTACCTGAACTAGGCAGGAGAAAAGATTGCATCTATTGCATTAAAAAACACAAAGTGGACAAAGTACTTTTAAGTTCAATTGCCCTCTCTGTTTTGAGATAGAACTGTCTTGCCTAAAATCTTATTAAATCAATAGCAGAAATTAAAGTCCTACCTTCTAGTCTAATTGCCAGTGATTAAAACCCAAAACTTATATTTCTCATACTTCTGTTGGAAGAAGCTAAATGATATATATTAGTATATATAATAATCAACATTTAACGCATACAACTGTCCAAAAATATTGATATCACTTTGAATAATGGTCTTCCTTTCATTCAGTAAAGCAATAGTTAATGAGTATAATTACTAAGTCTTTTCTGAAAACAACTTGTTTTAGCATCATTTAAGGACTAAGTTCCTCATGCTTCAACCTATCACAGATCTTGAGAGGCCTCCTAGAAATCCTAGGGTTCACTGCAATTTCTGAGTGGTGGAGAAATAGTTCCTTTTGTTATTCACAGACTTCTGTACTGAAGAAATACCGGATTCAAAAATGACTTGGAAATACAAGATTTTGCTTTGTCCCCCACAAAACACATATGTTTTCCTCGTGTCTAAGTTCCACAGCCAAGATAAAATGCAAAATCAGCGCACAATATTTCAATACTGAGTTACAAGTCACCTCACACACTGTTGCTCTGCTCACGGGCACCATGCAGACATTTGTAGATTCATTACACAACATACAGAACACTTTAAGCCACCAGTCAGCACAGCTTTAGGTCACAACCATTTTCCTATAAGTGTTCATGAACTGTAGAGTCGTAGATATTCATATAGTACTTCCAAATAAAGTAACAGGGATTACTACAGTCCAAGCACTAAATTAATTTCTTAGTCACAAAACTTGTCTAGAAATCAGATGTTTCAGATGTTTTTTGCTATAGTCATCAAAAAAGCCCAAACAATTTATACAAGGGAAGAAATAGCCAAGAAAACCCAAATAAAAAAATCCAGACCCACACTCAAGGCACAGAAAAACAAAACCTGTCTGTTCAGTAGATTAAAATCCACAAGACAGCAAAAGTGCCTGTACTTGTATATTCACCACACCTGTCTCATTTTCATCCCATCTCCTCCAAAAGCCTAGGGATAACAGCTGATAGAAGGAATAATATCCACAGTGTTTCCTTTCTAATGCATTTCTCATGCATTTTTGCCTGTGTAGATATATTGCTTATGTATATATACACAAGTTTCCAATTCACTTCCATGACCACTGTAAAATCTACTCCATACACCACACTCCAGCGAAGTATCAAGCGTGCAAAATAGCAAAAACAAATCCGTACCTATCTGAATCCCAATACTTCCCACTGAGCTGCAAATACGCAGTACTGGAGCAGTCTTTGTTCTTTGTTCATTGCTGGCTGTCTAAAAACTGCCATGGTAATCCTGAAGCCCTACAAAAGCATCAGCCTGAATGTTTATGTTGGAGAAAGCTGTCCATTATGTGCAAAGTATACGACTTAAAATCTCTGAATACTTAATACCTGTCCCAGCATAAGACTTGCTAAAGTAATTGGAAAATATGCTGCAGCCAAGCAACCTATTTCAAAACTACACTGTATATTAGCTCATTCTCCTCACAGGGAAAAAATAGATGAGAAGTAACAATCTAATCATGACAACAAGGCTGATTGGTCCAAAAATATTAACAATAAAAAGCCAGCATAACAGTAGCAGCTTCCCTTGGCTGAATTCTTTCTCTAGTGACAAGAGCTCCACCTATAGATTTACAAAGTCACCCTTTCATCGTGTTTGACCTTACAACACATTTTAACTTCTAGACTTGAAAAACAAAACAAAACATAAAAGTTTCAGCTCTCACAAGCTATTAGTTAACAATACTGCAGTAATTGTATAGAATTCGTAACAGTTAAAGGCCTGGCCCTATTTCCTTAAAAACAGTCACACTTTTAGAGTATGAGCTCTAGTGAAAAAAACCATGTTGGTAAAGAGTGAAACATCTGGTTTGAAAGAGACTTTGCACATCACTGCCTTTTAAGGGTCCATAAAAGACAAACACATACGTAGCAATTAATACATGGGAAGACACAGTTACCTGGATGAGTGGCAATAGAAGCATTAATAAAGCTGGCTGCTGTCAGGTGGGCTTTAATTTCACTATAATCTCTGTTTTGTCAGCCTCAAGTGCCCTCAAAATGCAGCAGAGAGCAGAGTAAATCCAGAGTGGGAAGGAGTCAGCCATTCCACCAGTGTCACTGCAGTCACCGAGGCTGCACTGGTCACACTAAGGTTCACAGTCCAGTCCTGAGAGACCTGTCAAGATCTATACCAGCCTTGACCTAATGATAAATACACTGCTAAGCTGATAACCCCTTAAAATGACAGCATGTCAAAAGTGTTCTCCTATTATTAGAGAATCCGTAAAAGTTAGGCCATTTTTCTTATAATGGCAGTCTTTTCATAAAAGCAAGTACAAAATTTTCTATTTCTACAACATATATATCAAGATAACATGTGGCTATCAAAATTAATTTAGATTCAAGAAGGATGACCAATTAAGGAGAAAAAAAAAGTCAAGTAAACTGCTTTTCCAATAATCTAACAAATGGGCACACATGAATGACATCAACTTATTCCTACTTACCACAGTAATTTCCCACTTTGGAAAAAAGAAAAACTAAACCAGAGCACAGCACGCTTCAGAAAAATTATTCTCTGTGGTTATTGCTACAAAACCTTATTCTGAAGGAGTTAAATCACAACTAGCATCAGGCCTAGGCAAACTCCACTTTCATTTTGTGCCTATTCGCAGGCAGTGTGTAACAGCTGTTGCAATACACTTCACATTTATATCTAAGCCACCTAACATAGCAGCAAATTTCCCCATCTCAGCTGCATGTCATGGTAGGATTTAAGATGGAACACACTCAGATCTTCTGTCTTCTCTGTCAAAATAGTGTGATATTAGCATCAAAAAAAGCCCGATGCTTTTCTTAGCTAGTGAGAAAAAAACACGTGTAAAATTCTCTAGTGTTTTTCTTTATTTGAATTAACATATTTAAAAAAAAACCAAAACAAATCACTGCCTTTGCTCAATTTTTTCTCATCAGTCATATAAGTCATCTCATTAAGAGCAATCAGACTCCTAAGGTGCAAATTTTAGGCAAAAAGACCTGCAAAGCTACAGCAATGAGAGCTACAGTTACCCAGTTCTTATCTGAAGTGATGAACAAAACACAGTATTTACAGCACTCGTTTGACCTTGCAGCAATGCAAACCAGTTTCCCCGGTTTATTCCACTAGGATAAAAATATTCTCTATTTCCTGTACTCTGAATAAAGTGCTTTAAATCATCAGTGTTCATTCATTGCTGTTCAAGACTGCACATGGCCAAAAAAAAAAAAACCAAAAAAAAACCTATACTTAGCTACAAAGCCCTCCTTAGAAGTCTGACCTCATGGGTCAGTTAGAAAATAGCTGGACAAGGAAACCTAGGAAAACTGGCTGGATCCTAAAGGGCCTACTAGTATTATTTAATAGTGTAGAGAGCTCAGCCTGCTATTGGGAAATCATGAGAAACACTAAGAAAATAATAAAAAGTATTTTCCTTCACACAAGCCTGTGAACAAAATTCAGTGCTTCACACAGAAATAAACCAAGATCAGGACTCTCTTTTCCCCTAAGCACCTCAAGATGCTTTAGGAAAATACACAGGTGTTAAATCCTGGTCACTGCTGAAGAGTTCAAAGACAATGACCTCAGTAAGTGGAAACAGCAGAAAAGCAAACTAAGATTTATCACGTGTGCACGTCCCTACCCACAGTCATGTTTTTTGTCATAGAAGACAGAAGACTTCAGGCACTATAACCAGGACACCACCAAAAAAGGATCTCTTGGCCTAGCTGACAGTATCAGCATACCTGGTACATTTCCAGGTATTGCCAAAGGAAAAGTAATTTTTAAAAGAAATCAAAGAGTAAATTTCTAAGAAATCAATTTCAGACACTTTGCAAAGCTCCGTCCCCACCTGAGAAAGGGAGTTAATATCACCGGCAAATTTGAAAGGGACAATGGCCTCTCAGGTATGCAGAGACTCTCCATAGCATAGCAACTGAGGGCTTACACAGTAGAAACCAGCAAGGTTTGGAAGCTGAAAAACAGAAAGCTGAAAAGCAGTCCATGTAGGTAAAATGACCAGTTTGGAAAGTCACCCTTGCAGCAGCAATCGTGCCAGGGATAAGCAGGAATGCATGAATTTGTCCAAGGAAGATCTATGGAGTTATGAAATGATGGGATTCTGACAGACAGTATCAACTATATGAATTGATGGGTCAGGGTATGTCATACAGGGTTATGCAGGAAGAATATCTAACACCTGCAGATGGCCTGAAGGTGAAATACCAGGCAATTCCTGTCAAAGAATTGCCCCACTGTGTAGTTGTAAGATTCTTCACAGCTTGAATCAAGCTCTTACTTCCCTGAATTTTCACAGGGCACGTGGGTGAATTCAAGCAGTTCTTGTATAATACTGTATTAGAATTTCATCTGATGTAATAGAATTTATTACTTAACAGCAATTTAGCTTTTCAGTCTATTTTATTGACTAAAGAACATAACGACACTACTAAACTTAAGTACTAAAGAATTCACAAGAGGCCACTGGAGAATGCCTTGCGATTACAATTGTAAGAAAACGCCAGTATTACAATTTGCTTATATTAATTAGCAATAAACTTATAATAAATCTATGCAATCAACACTAAATTTGTGAAAATAACTGGCAGACAGAACAACTGCCTAATGAGAGCTGAGTAGAGATGACTAAAAAGTAATGCCAGAAGCTACTACCTCTAGAGCCTCCTACAACCAGCTAAGTCAAGGTGGAAGAAAGCATTTTAGTTACTTTACTCTTTTACACCACAGACATTTCTGATGATTCAAATTACTATGAGAGGCCACCACTCATACTCCTGTATTTACTTCCACCCCATCCCATTTATAGCGGGAATTGGAAGAAAATACCATTTTTCTAGTCTAAGCAGGAGAAACTTTTCTTTCCCAAGCCGGGCTCACACTGAGGACAGCTATTAGATTTTCTTTTGATGGATTTTTCTCATTTATTTAATCCACCAAGGGTTAGTAGGGTAGTTTCAGCAAGTCTATTTGGCAACAATCGAGTTGTGATTATCACAGTCATGACTTTCTGCTTTTGCCTGCTCAGGCAGCAAACAAAAAATACTGAATCTGGACCATTGCACAGCAGGCCCCTGAAAAGCCTTGCAAGACATGTGCACTTATATTCATCAGGATTTTTTTGAAAAGATGATGAAGTTTCTTTTTAATACAATGTCATGGACAAGATCTGATTTTTGGCACAGATGGAAATAAATTGCCAGCAATATCAAAAGTCAGGAAAAGCACACAATTCAATGTCATTTCCAAATCAATGAAGAGCATTTCAAGTTTGCCGGCTGTCAAGGTTTTCCTTTATCACTTGTCACAAAACACATATATAAAATGCAGAGAGCATTTTTTCTTTATCATTTATCACCATATTCTCTACATAGATGTATTGCTTCCTGTTATATATACAGGTAGATATCTATGACAGCTTTGTATTTTAGGAACACCATGATTCTCCATTTTGTCAAAGTGTATTTCCGTGGTTATAATGCCTGCCCTATTCCCTCTCCATCCTAAATAGTTATAGTTCAGAATTTAGTAGTTCAGCCAGAAGTACAAGTTGCTGTTTGGAACTTGGTGTTAGCACCGTATACAAAGTAGACAGAATTCTGAATGCAGATGAAGCAAAAGCCTCTCATCTGCAGAGGGAGAAACAACAATACAGTAGGGAAAAGGACAATTCCTGTTCCCAGACATGCTACAATTCTTTCAGAAAGTTTTGTACTTCCCTAAACCAGACAGAGATTTTTGTCTTTTCAGCACTCTCATGGTTCCAACTGTCCTTTCACCAGGATTCCTTGCAAAGTGGAGCATTGCTGAAGTTGTTGTGAGATTAATCTGACCTAGTTTTGTGTTCAAAATTAATTCTCTCTCCAGAAGTCTGTCCAGACTGACAACTCAAGGAGACGCTGAGCTTAAGGAAAAACCCACCATCCCACAGGCCTTTTGGCAAAGTTCCTGAGCTTTTCTTATGGAAGTGTTAAAATTCTGGACAGACATAACACCGTTATAAGACCATTATAACCACAAGTGCTGTTATATATAATGTGAAACAATACAAAAATCAACAGCAAAAATCCATTTTCCACTAGGTTGGCCAAAACATTTAACAAAGAACTCCTACGTACCACAAGTCAGAGTGTCCTAAAATTGAAGTAAAATTAAATAATGTCTTGGTGCTTCAAGTAACAAAAAAGCAGATTTAGTTCTATATTTGTCAGGGAAAATAATCACAAGTGAAATGTGAGAAGTATAACAACTCAAAGAAAGGAATTTACAATTTAAAGCAACTATTTCCATCTTTGACATCAACAAGTAACTAGTTAGCCTTTTTTGACTAAATTAAGTAAAAAAGCATTTTTGCTTAGCTTGATTTAAATCAGAGAAAAGCTAAAAAAAAAATAAAAAAAGTATTTATCAAAACTTGGAAACTTAATTATTCTGAAACAAGTTCAGGCTTCAGAGTAAAGCAAGAACAAACCCAAGAGAACATGAGGAGATTGTATGGAGAGGTTTTCTTGTTGGGTGAGGTTTTTTGTTTGGAATCAGGGTGTTTACTTGGAGTTTCTCCAAGTTTTTTTATGAACAAAGTCAGTTCAGAAGACTGAAATCACATCCAAGTGCTGGCCACAACGTGCAAAGTTGTGTTCAATCTAATTTTGAAACTCCATTGAATTAAGGTTTATGTTTTCAGGTCTGTTTCTCATAATTCTCAATATATAAAAAAGTATCAAAGACAACAGAAGGCTTTTCCATTATGGCTATTTCACCTGAAAGCATTTCAAATTAAACCCCTAGCTTAAAGAGTATTTTCAAACCAAAAACATCTGGCAGGACTGAGCTGTAAGACACAATCCTGGCTGAAGCAATTATTAAAATAAAGCACTGTACCAAAGCACCTTATCTAGGGCTCCAGAATACTTGCTTATCCAAACCAGATCTTCTCCTCCTAATGCTTGGAGACACTGTACAAAGCATGGAAGTAAATCGAACACAGGCAAACCAACATTGGAATGGGTGGAGCTATTCCAAGAAGAGGTAAGCAAACTGCTTCCAACTCACGTCCCATTTACAGGGCTCGGATGTTAAGGACACACAAAGTCACTGCTCTAACCAAAGAAAAGGAAAATGGTTTTTCATTTTAGCTACTTTCTTGTCCAGTTCCCTTGCGGTTATTCAATCTCCACTGGAGATGACTCACTGGCAAAAAATATAATCTCAGTTTTTTCTTTTTTGTTTTATATCTAACACCATCAGACTGACAGTCACGTGCAGCTTCTGCGTTACTGCTCTCAATCTTCCTATCTGGGGGACCCAGAGATCCTCTCCAGTTGAAATGTTTATTGTTTATCCGGACATAAAAACATGTGACATCACACACCACACCTGTCTAGTGCTCTATTACATATATACTGCATAGCACAAGGCCCACATTAACCCCTCCAAGTATTATCACCAGAGAGATGCTCCTGGCTCCATAAAAATAGCTCATTTCTGTAACAGTGTAAACAGCATGAATATATGATTATTAGACAAGAACTTCTTCTGTTTGTCTCTTCACAATTCTAAACAAGTTTACTTATCAAAAGCAAGTATGATCCTCAAGGGCACCTAATGTGCTTTTACCCACCAGCTTTTTATTCATTATTCTTCAACCCAATTCAGGCATTTTAATCTGTCCTCTGTATCCATGATGACTGTGGAGTACTACAGCAGTAGAGACTTTATTACACTAAGCTTGGTATATAAAACTAAGTCATCACTTCCTTAGAAAAAAAATAGGACTAATTTATGGCTTCTATATTTAAGGCATAAGGAAATCTCAGGCTGATAAAATTTTTTTGAGCTACCCTAAAATAATACATATGATGATACAGTACCCTCATAACAGTAAGAAAAGATGCAGAGAACTCTTGAACAACAAGACTGTGGTTTGCAAACACGTAAAATTAACCAAAAAACTAGGTATGAAATGTTAGAGTTCAGTTAAACTGATGCAACCATCCTTTTCGTACTTTCTGCTGCCAGCTAGGAAAAGTCTGGAACATGTGTTGAAGCAGCAGGCACTAAAGCCTGTGTGCACTTTTGACTAGTCCTGGCAACGTGCACAAACCCAGGCTGTGCTCACAGGTGAGAAATAAGTCCTCTTCCCCCTGAGATACATCCGAGGAGCATTCCACTGCCCTGAAAACATAAGGAATTGACATAGGAGGCATGTAAAAACATGGAATTTGCATGTGGAGAGAGCATCACTTCCATCCTGCTTTGACTCCTCCTTGCTAGGAGTGATTTCTCATCAGGCTGCCAGGATGAGCGGCATGTCAGGGAAAGACAGGTCTTAAAGGGGAAAACTTTACTGGCTTAAAAGTTCTGGCTTAAATATTCAGAGCTGCTTCAAGCACATAACTTCACCCTAAGACAACAGAATTCTCACCGTCTATCCTACAGAGGTTACACAGGAGGAAACAAACTCCCCCAGTTTATTTCCATCTTTGAGCTTCTGTTATCATGCTCAGGCTGAGGAAAAGAAAGTTGCTTGAACAGAAACACCAAACTCTTCAAAGAGCAGTACTTGCTTTATCACTACAGCTTACAGGGAACAGAATACTATGGTTTACAAAGGGTAGAAAGCTTGGGTTTGGGAACTTTAAAAGGGCAAAGTGTATGGAGTGAAGTTGACACAAGTTTGTGGCCTTAAGTCTTACTTGAGACTCTGACTCTGTATTGCAAAAGTTGTACAGAAACACTGCCACTCTGGAGATTTGAAAGTAAAATTCAGCAAAGAGGAGCAATATCAGTTTAGGAACTCAGGTATTTCTGAACAATGGACAAATATTTCATTTCACCACAGGAGTTGTGCACCTGGTGGAACTCGTGTGACTCCCTGAGGTGTAAGCCTGAAATGCCCCCAGCTCAGCAGCAGACACTGTACAGGGGTTCCTGTGCATGGGGAGCACACACGTGACAGCAACAGCACAATGCAGGCAGTGTTAATAGATCTAAAAGTCATTTCAAATACATTTGGTCCCTCCAAGTAACATCCTAAGCAAAACACACAGGACAAAACACAACTGAACCCTCTCTCTTGAACACCCCAAACATTATACAACACAAGAAAAATTAATAAGAACAGGTCTTGACCCATTTCCTCAAAGCATTGACATTTCCATTTTTAAAAAATCATAATTTGCCTTCAACTGCCTTTTATAAATCAACATGAAACAGTCCTGATCTCTGGATCTCTGAGAGAATGCAGAACTCACATCTCAGAAAAAGGATAGCGTTGTCATTTAGGTCGATGGGGAATGGAAATTTTCTGTAAACTTGAAAATTATCACCAACTCTTGAAGGTTTGTACAAAATCCCAAAGTGCAATACCCAGGTATTTGGCAAAGTCACCTGGCTACAAACCTCAGCCCTCAACAAATGAGGTGCAGCTCAACTATGATGATTTTTCTGTAACCACCTTTATAACATAATAGGTAATTAAAAACAAGTTCTGTAGCCTAGTGTTATAAAATGGGTAACAATTACATGCAACAACTGCTTTAGGCTTTGGGGTTGTTTTTAACGGAAAAAAGTACACTGCATAAAACATCACCCAAAAAACCCCTGCAAAGTAGTTTTAATGAATCTTTCATGGTTCAATAAGCTATTGTATTAGGTCATTCTCCTGATGAAGGAATGTTCCAATCTCATTATATTTAGTCAGAAAGAAATAAGGTGCTAGTGTTATTGGATTTCTCATAATTAGTTAAAAAGCAATTTTTCTGTATTTCCTTTGCTCATAGGGTCTAAAAAAAAACGATAAGTAATATTGTGCTGTATTTAAGTAGAATATAGTGCCCCACACACAATAACCATTCCCTGCTATTCTGCAGCTGGGATGTTCTTTAAGCCTCAGGGTAAGTCAGCCCCTTTCTGCTGCATCCTTCCCCCCATTCTGTCATCTCTACTTTTCCAAACAGCAAACCTGAGAATGAGTTCTAATGGCTGAAAGCTCCAAAGGAAAAACACCAGGCAGTCCCTAGAGCTGATGGTAATTAAAAGAAAGTGAATCAGTTGCTTTGTATAGGGAATAAAGTAAAAGCCCCGTCAAAATAACTGGCCTCATAATGACAATGTGTTTCCAACAGAAATTAATTCTGTGAGCTGTAGGAGTTTGAAACAAACATGTGAGGGTTAAAAAGACCCAATGCCATTATCTCGGTGTGGAGCCAAAGATTGAAAGGTACTTTCAGAACAAGGGTTATAGTCTCTGGGTATGGACAATATTTTCCCCCTGTGGTTTTTATGAAGAAAAGAGTGGGATAAATAGTGGCGCATGTCTTCACAGCTGGAACATCTGTGACTGGGAGGCTGGCACAAATTTATAATCTTACATGGCCATACGAATATGGCTATAATTGACAGACATGCCTGTAATGACAAAATTCTATCGATTTTCCCTGAGACCAGAGCTTCTCAGGCTTGAAGTACTAAATTGTATTAAAAGAGCATGAGATTTCTCAAGCATTCACAAAGAAAAAATATTCTCACATTTCATCATCTATACCTGGTTTTTCAGATGAGCCCAAGGGCAGCCTGCACAAGTTGATATAAAGGCATCTGAGGAAGGTTACTAAATACACAGAAACTCATCTAGTCCCTACTCCAAAGGAGTTGGGGTCTGGAAAAGCTTTAAAAAATAGCAAATATATTTTTCCTGCTCCTGTGTAGAAGTCTGCTTGTGAGCACTGCTGGATATGGGCTCACTGAACCCCAAGGGGTTCTCTTAAGTTTAGGTTTCACATGAGATACAAAGAATGGAATTACAACTCCTTGTATGCAGGTGATAAAGCAGCATGTCCATAGCACAATCAATACTATTTTATAAAACTACAGCTTCTTATCTAATATACTGAAGGCACTTAAAAGTGTTAGTGAAACATGAATTTTAATATTCAAGGTAAACAGCTTGAACACACAAGTGGTAGGAGCAAAAACCTTCTCAGGTTTTACAGACCTCCACTCTCTCCTCCCCACACAAGTTCACTAGACACAAAATTATTGCAGCATAAATTCCTAAAGTCCTTATTCCATCTTGCCAGCAATTTTTATTCCCTCTAAAATACCAGCAATTTTTTGTTACCGAGAAAAATATTTCCCAACTGAAAACACCAAAACATATCACATACTTTATAAAAAAAAAGGTAGCCTTGCTAAGGAATTCACAAGCATCACTACAAACCTCATTCAGCTGTGATCAAGACAGCTGTACTCATACATTGTAAAAGTTAAAAATAGTCTTCTATAAACTGGATAGTAGCATTTAAAAAATATATATACATAAATCATACTGTCATAAGATTGGTAGGTTTGTTTCCGTGGCTTTGTTTCTCGCTTTGGGAAGCACTGCCTTTTAAATGCAGTTCCACAAGAGATTCAGGGAACACGTTGATCACACTCTGAAATACTTCAGAGATACAGAGGGACACGTCTTCCTTGTGTCCTGGATTCCTACTCCTGATAGACACTCTTAGAAATACTTTCGAAAAAAAGAATATATGCTGAATTCTCTTTTGTTCTTCGGTAACATCACCACTAAATTCTGATATGAAACAAAAAATTGACAAGTGGCCTGGATTTACACTCAAAAAAAACCAAGGGAAAAAAACCGGGGAAGGATGAAAAACCTCCTACCGGAGCACCAAGCTTTGGCAATGCACAAACGAAGGAAAGCACACAAATATTTCCAGGGAGACTGAATGTAGAAAGCAAGTACTTAGAGATGGCAGAAGTTTCAGCTCTCTCACTTTTCTCTTATTTTTGCCCATGCTCAACGACCTGCTGACACCACATCAGTATTAAAATGGAACTATTGCTTCTCACAGAATAACCATTCTAGGCAGCCTACTTTCCATTATTTCATCTGTCTTTAGTTTCTAATGAGTCTGTAAAGCACCATCAGTTACTTACTATACTACAGTCATTGATTTAAATGGTAATTCTTATTAATGCAAAAATAGTTATGAACAAAACCTATTCCCTTTGATTTCTCTGTCCCTTTCAAACCTGCTAAGAGCTACATAACTAAGCATAGCAGTGCTTCCTTCAGAGCACTCTGAGAAGTCAGTGGTGATTGCCTCATCCTCAAACAGGAAATTACAAATTCAGTGTAGGCCAAGCAGTTTAGCTCCAGCTATTGAACAGCTTCCATAAAAGAAAGGGTTAAGTAGACAAGGGCACTTCAGTTTGGAGAAGAGGGGGCTGAAGAAAAGGTAAAAACCAGACAGCTGTGAATGCAGGCACTGCACAGAGAAGGTGAACAGAAAGCAATCATTCTTTTATACAAGAATATGGAAACATCAAACTAAACCAGCAGCCTTGAAACTGAAAGTGAACCAAGATTCCTCACAATGTGCAATGGGAACACTTTTGGACAATCTTATGTCCCAGGTGCAGTTATGGACTCTTCCAGAGCTGAAAGACTGAACTGGAAATCTCCTTATGTTGATTCAGTACACCATTGTAACTTCATTATTTTTAGAGACACACTCCCCATAAAGGTAAAATCCACAGAAATCCCCACACAGCACACCATAGAGCTCGACCTCAACCCATTTTAGTTCCTTTGCAATGACCCAACAGAAAAATGCCAGCACAGTGGATTTTTTCCTGTTACACTTCATCTTTCTTTAAATCAAAAACATTCCCAAATCCTTTTAACAAAAGGGGTTTTAATTTTCACTTTATCACTGTTTAAAAAGAAATAGTTTCAACCATTGCATTAACAATCACTGAAGCAAGGCACTGTTCAAATGAAGGAGCAGCTTGCAGAAGTTACTAGATAGCATAATGCCTGTGAATAGCTATTGCTATATTTATTGATTACTCCAATCATGCTATCCTGGTTCCTTTGGTCATTTAAAGGGTTGGTCTGCTGCACAGACTTTGTATGGACTGCAACAACTGTAAATCATAGCCCTTGGGGAGAAGGGCCTCTGCAAGTCTTGTGGGTTTCTTCACAGGTAGCTCACTCACCCCTAAAGCCAAACACAGCACTAGAACTCTGCTGAATGGCTGCTGCAGGAATTGTGGGATTTACCCAATTGTTTGACCTCACCACATTTCTACACTGCTACCATTAAATGGGGCTGTTTTAAAAGGTTTGCTCCGTGTTCAAAATTTTAGAGGCATTAGCAAGAGCAGTAATATCAGCTGTTCCCTGGCAATGTGGCTGAGCGTATTCCTGCTACTGATTGAGCACGCACATCCCTGCCATTACCCAGGGAATGCAGTGATTAAGCAGCTTTCCAGTAAGCAGTCCTTAAAACAGCTCACAACAATTCAGTTTAGAAAAAGCTTTGTCTTTTGCTCCAGAATTTGATAAGAGAATGCAGTAAGTGCTTAGGAATATATTTCAAATGAGTTAAATTCCATTTCCACACACACGAACATTGCTTTGCAGTTTAAAATACTGTAAAGTAGTTCTTATGTACATACGAGATGCAATTAATTTGGGTGCTGCTTTTTTATCAACACACACTTAGAAAATTCGAAAAACCTGTAATGAGAAAGGTCAATATATCCGTAAAGGATTTCACAAAAGGCGACTTCTCAAATAGATACCTAGTGGCATTAGCTGAATGGAGAGAAAACATCGTGAGAATCTAGATATTCTTTTGACATTTCACCCCAGGTAACACCCTTAATTCAAAGGTCCCAAAAATAACCAGAAGTGCTCCATTTTATAGATTACAAGGAAATCAAAGAAATACTAAATTTTTGATGCAGTAATTCTTAAACTTACAGTACCAGTTTGTTATCCACAAATTGAAAGTATTTAGTTTGTTTTAACAGCCCTCTATAAAAGACAAAATTCAATTGCAATGTTTATTATCTAAAAGTGTTTTGGTCAAAATAAAAATGAAACTCAAAATTATGATTTTCTAATGAAAATAGCTGATACTTCTACAACAATAAATTCTTGCTCCCTCCTATTTTTTATTTCCTCAAGAAAGCAACATAAACCAAAACTCAATGTAACCTCATGTGTTCAGCCTCCAATTTTCATTTGTTGTTCTGGGAAAAGGCTTTATAACTGCTTCATTGAAGGCTCTTTAAAAAACAACCTTTCTAGTTTAATTGAGTAATAAAGCTATATATGAGAGCATCAAATGAAAAGGAAAATGGGTCGGCACAATAAAGTACTACTGAAACCCTTAGTACAAACTGCATGACAAGCTAAAATAAAGAGATTTTTTTGGTTTTGCTTTTTCTTTAACCTTACCATGGAGGAAAAGGAAACCACTGCTGCTTTAGAGTCCATCTCTTTTGTAACTGGATATAACTAGATCTAGCAAATGCCACAAAAATAGAAATGTTTTCTAATGGTCTTTGCACCTGCACTAATCCATCCACAGCACTTTAGATGAATCTTATAGTCCATAATATTTTACATGCTTATATAATAATTCAGAATCTTGCAATCTAGTTTCCTAAGATAAATTAACATGACCAAATTATTCAACCTCCCTTTTCTTCTACAGGTAAACCCAAACCAGTTTGCAGCTCACTGTAGGTTTAAATTTGAATCCAAGAGCAGATGGTTTGCAAGAAGATTATGGTCTTTCCTATGTCAAAAATTAACAAAGAAGTGGAGCCTGTTTCAAATTAGCGGCTCTAAACAACTAATCAAGTAATTATATTAGATAAATTATACTCTATGCACAGTTAAAACAAACTCTTGCATTATTAGGCAGCTGTCTGAAAGACCTGGCAGATGCTATTCCAGCTGATGCCTGTGGATAGTGCCCTGCTACCACCACTGTCAGGATCTGCCATTAGCATAAGAATTCCAGATGGGCAATGTCAACAATCTTAACCACTTCACAAAGCAACAGGTAAGAAGGGAAATATGTTAAATCTCTGTTCTTATCCCCTCTCAAGTGACAGAAATTTTGCGTGCTTGAAGAAATAAATTAATTTTTTCATTACATCCTTCAGCTTAAAAACAAATGCTTTTCTTTAACACAGCTACCAGGTACATTGATATACAGCTTCTCATTTCACAGAAATAATTTCCAACTTTGAATATTTTTCGCTATTCTGTTTCCTCAGATAATAATTTTTAAACACATTTTCTTTTTTATGCCATATCCCTGGGCTTAATTCTTCTGTGCTGTTAAGTGAAGTGCCCCTCTCTGTTCTGCCAAGTTACACTGAGTTACAGCAGCCAAGAACCTATGGATTGTCCAGTATTGACAGCTTTTTTCCCCTCCCTGCCCTTAATTAGATTTGTAAAATACAGTATTTGAATTCATTACCAATTAATTTCACACACACATATATATATATATATATATATGAGATAGGGAACTAGAATTCAACCTTGGTTTAATTTTCTGTTTGGCTGCTTTTAAAAGATACGAAGTATCAAAACTTACGTATCTATTTAGGGATTCTTGCTATGGACCTTAAAGGACGCTGGAACTACAGAGACGTGGCCTCATATTAAACAACTTCATTGTGCTAAAGTTAAAAAGCATTCCAGGATTCATTCAACAGAACTGACACTTGGCCTCTCGAGTGCCACAGAACAACCAGAGTGCGAAAATGCAGCACTAACAACTGCCTTATAAAAAAGAGTCAATACAACCCTAATCTGGCTATTTCCTTGCTGAGATCACAAGCAAACAGATAGTGAAACCAAGTGTTTTAGACTTGCAACTCATTGTCCTCGAGGTGGTGCTATCTGCTGATAGCAATGGGTTTCAGTTTAGAACCGAGGACATACTTTTTACACCATTGTGATTACAGACTCCATCTGACACCCTACTTTAAACATAAAAGAGCCAGCAAGTGGAGTAAATATAAGTAAAAATTAAAATTTTCTGTACCTGCTTACATGTTATTTTCAGATGTCTTCCAAAATGCTAGGGAACAGCACCACTGAAAACCATGTTTACATCAACACAGTGTGGGTGGGCTATCCTAGGTGGTTGATACAACCACCAAGAGATGACATGAGAGGTTTAGCAACAGAGTGTTTAAAATTCAAGCAACACAAGTCCTTCTGCCAGGGTTTCACCCAGCTTTAGGAACAGACCTTCTGTTTGCATCATCAATTTCTTTTTTTTCCAATTGAGTTGCCAAGCAGCAGGTAGTGCAGCATCGCTAAAGAAATGGTAGCACAAATCAGCTTTGACTGAAAGAGCTTTCAACTGGAACCATCAGGAACACCAAATCAAAGGCTGGGCTGGTTTCCTCGGCAGCCTGGTTGTGATAAACCTGAAACTGCTCGTGGGAAACGTTCTCTCCAGGGCCTGAGTTTACTCACATATATTGGAATATATACAGCAAAATGGTAATGCAGCTTCCCAGGAGGAATCACAGTCAGTCTGTGCCAGAGCACTCAGAACTCAAACAGAACTTTGACCTCAGCCACCACTTTCAGTTGCTTGGCTTTTTTCCCTTCACTTTTATTCTCAGCCCTTTTTCCCAGCTTTCTATCATCAACCATGATATAGAGCAATGCCAATCAATATACGAATAATTACATGCGCTACATATTTCTTTCAAGGTGGGATAAATCTATAATTATCATTAAAAAGAAAGAAAAAACCAAAGTAATTAAAACCAGGCCATGCAGTACTGTTGTTACAAATTAATGCCTACAGTCATGGGTGTTTCTTGATAGCAGTGAATCTGAAAGAGGAAATATCAACCCAACCTCCTGGGCTACACTATCAGAATGCTGGTTATAAATCACAGTTTTCAGTGTAATATTCAACAGCTCAGATCAATATCCAATAGAGAGATTCTTATGCCTCAGACCCACCCACAGAAGCTGCTTATTGATCAACATTCCACAAACATATTGCAAAAGAAAATTCAAAGCAACCTTATAGGATAGAAAATGAGGACTTAAATAAGGGTTTAACATGAAAAAGCCTGTCTTCAAAATAAGGTGAACTGATTTTAAAGTGAAGTTAGGTTTTTAAATGTTAAGAGCATAAAATTGAAGAATTAATTGAATTTACTGTCAGTTGAACATGGCTAATGTAAATTATAGGTAACTGTATCGAGTCATTCTTAACTAAATTAAGTGTTATCTATCACTATGAGATTACTAGAGGCTTTAAAAAATTCTGTTGTTAAATGCAATCAACTTCAACTTAAACTATGTGTATTCAGTCAGTGTCTTCAACAATGAGGCACATATGGATTAAGGTGGTAGTAGGAATTTATACCTCCAAAACTTTTGGTGTAACCTTTAAATAAATTGGAATTTGAAAAGCAAATGAAGCCTTACTCCATTTTGCCCACAAAGCTCTTCCTTCCTATTTGATTTACCACTGGTCACCACTCCTTAGATCAAAGCTCACTGAAAATATTAACCCCTTTTGAGTCCAAACAGCATTTTCCACCTGACTTAAAATTCACTGAAGGCAATGAGAATTACTTCTGTCAACCTCAGTGAGGCCATCTAGGACCTCCAAGTGCTCAGTAGCTACAAGTACTAGGACTGAAAGAGCTTGGAAAAACTTTGCTGGCCCTCAGCACATCATCTGGCCATCAAACGCCTTTTAGAAAACATCAGAGATGAATACTTGTGTTACTTCAACATGGCCATCTCTGCTCTGAGGTAACTTCTTGTGCAACAGAAAAATCCAAAGTATGTGAAAATATATATGCTTATATCTGACTCATACACACAGATATGAATATATTAAGAAAACCTACAATGACGTCTCAAAACTCTCCACGGGGAATACCAAGCAACAGTCATTTCAGCCAAACTGGTACATTCCCATCCCGTTGCCTGTGAGTATTTCAGATCATGCCCATTTCTTTTACCATTTTTCCTACCACATAAGTGAAATGACACTGCCATTTGTTCTTTGGCAGAGTTACATAATTATCTCCCTTGTGGACAGGATTACTCTATCACGCGATATTCTGGGGGGCAGTTTTTAAACAGCTACCAATAACAGTGCCTATGCCTGTCCTCTGTCACATGTTGAGTGCTACATCTGTCCAGCATGCTGGAAGAGCACGATGCTTAGAAGGAGATTCCTTTCTAAACCCTTTAAAAGATATTGCCAACACAGTCAGTACAATCTGAAGTTGTGAGTTATTAGGAGTAAGAATTTACCTCCACAATTTATTTACAGGACCTCACCACACCTCTCCACTCAGAATAATTTAAGGACTGAGAAGTCTGGTCTTTTTCAAATGTTCTAGTTCTTGAACATGTAATTTCCATCTCCTTTGGGCTGGCCACTGACAGCTTTTCAACACAAAGTACATTAAGTAATCATCAACTCTGAATGTTGAACATTGAAATTAAGTATTAGCAAGAATTAAACACAATAGGTTTTGCCTGGAGGCAAGTAATGTTTGTAATCATAATTCCCTTATGCCCCCCACATTTCCAGTGTGAAAGTAGCTCTGTGGACATAGAGTTTGCTTACAACATACATCAAACATACAGTAAATTCCTTCAGCTGCATCCTACAGCAAGGGTTCAGAGCACTCTTCCCTGCTTTTGGGGAAGGAGGAGGCTGCTGAAGTACAGAGGTGGTTCCTAAGGATGCAGAGAGACACTATACACACACTGTATGGACATGTTAGACCTCTGAACAGCTCAGCTTCCATCAAATCCTTGAGCTCAAGGCACAGTTCACTAACAAATTTTATGGATTATGCAGTATTTTCTTGAGGACAGATGTATCACTGGCTTCTGTGGGAGAAACTGTCAGACCCTTTCTGTGTTTGTCAGTTTGCAGTTTTCACACCTTCCTGTGGCTGCTCTGGCAAACAGATAGATAATGTGATGAGTATAAGCCACTAGTATTGACAGATGGCTCAAGATGTGTGTCAGGCAATTCCTTCAGTACAACTGGGTACCAGAGGACCTAAACCGGCTGGGATAGGCACCACACACAACAGAGAAGTTCACCACTGAACTGACATTTAAAGGGTACATTGAAGTAGCTTGTGCACTACAGACTTTCTGATCTTCTTCCTCTAATATTTTGTTAAATTACACATCCAATCTTTCAAAGCACAGTATCTAAAATACAGAAATGTTTTGCCAAGATTGCTTTTCTCCCCAGAGTTAATATTAGTATCAGATCAGCTGCAAAACTACTGGTATTTATATGAAAAAATTTTCAACTCTAGGTGACTCTGTCTGACAGAACAAATTAAGAGCAACAAATTGTGTGTGTGTGTCTATATATATACACACACACACACACACACACAGCAAAGTTGGCAAGTATCACCTACTATCATTCTGATGAAACCTGTGCCAAACAAATACCACCCTTCTTGGTGCTTCTCTCCTTGCTCATCACTTGCAAGAGAAAAGGAAATGCCCTTTTTCCTGCTTGCTTAGGAATATACCCACACATATCTGCCAAGATACAGTTTCGGTAACAGAGCTAATCTATCAAATGTCCCTGTTTGGGGATAAAAAAGAAAATAACATCTTCTGACAGCATCAAACATGACCTTAACCAGTTCAGGGAATAATTTCAACAAGAGCATTTAAGTGACTGAACACACTCAAACGTAGCATTTTTGTTCCTCAGCACATCCCTAAGGTGCAGATTGCTGCACCTTGGGGAAACATCATGGAGAGAGGTCACTAAAAATCTTCACCTTACCTTTTTTCTATTAGTGAGCATGTGAAAGTTTTTGTTCCCAACTATATACAAGACTACAGGAACACTTCAGAAAATATTTCAGTACACATTCAAAACATTTCCATTCCAGAAGCTTGGTTACTTGCTGTCTACTACCTCATAGAAGGACTTAAGGAAAGAACACAGTAAGCAGTACTTCAGATTCTGCTTTAAGAACTCCATCATTAAAGAGAATTATTTATCTGCTATTTTCCACTGCTTCCTAGGACAGTCTAATTTGTATCAAACACTGATATTATTTATTCTGAAAAAGACTATTTTCAACATCAAACTTGTGAAGTGAATTTCGTCCTTCTATTTAGTCCCTTTAAACTCACATTAAAAGAATATTTAAATCCATAGATAGAATATTGCAAATGCAAAAACTGCACCACATACATGGGACACAAATATACAACAAAAATGTAGCCAGACATGCACATATGCAATATCGTCTCTTAGATTAACTGTGCAATTTAACACAAAACGGGCATGAAAATCATGGACATTGTACGCGAATGCTCTTGTAAATTAGGTGACATATCAAACAAATCAAAGTGAAAATACAGCAAGAAAGAGAAATTTGAAATACTAAAGCAGACTTCAAAAATGTATTCAGGAAATCCTAGCAGTTACTAATGCTAAGTGGGAAATTAAAAGCTCTGCTTTTAAGAAGCTATTTAATGTTTTAGTAATATATATTCCAGGAACACAAAGACAAGAACAGGGGAGAAGAAATTTTGAAAACACAATCTATCTTGAAAATGTTGGAAGGCAGAAGTCATTAAAACATCAGAAAACCCATAAAAACAACAGCAAATATGCACAAAAAAATTAACATTTAATATAGTAATAACATATTACTTTTCACAAAGATGATAAGTGCAATCAGGCAATACTTGTATTTAACTCCATCAGAAAATGAAAACTTCAATTTTTAATAAATCTCTGCATAACAGCTGAACCAGTAAATACTGAACCTCTCTGAGCAGAGCTAAGCAGGGCATGAGCAATACAGCATTACTCAGCTCATGAAGGCCCTTATGGCCATGAAGGGCTGTGACCAACCCTTAGCAGAGGATACGGCTCGGAGACAAGGGATCAATCACTGGGATTAACAGCAGACTCAATCCCCACCACAAGCTTCAGAGGCCTTTGCTAACCACACCATCAGTTAAGCCCTACACAATCTCGCAGTTTATTAATTTATGCAGAGATTCACAGAAAACACAATTTCTAGAGACATTCCCTTCTTTAAACCGTTACATAAATATATGGAAAACCTCTATACAGACACACCTGTGCAATCCAGTCATATAAACAATGGCCTGGATATACCATCAATATGTAATTTTACAACACACAAGTTTTACAACACAGTTACAAGTAGAAATGAGCTTGAGAGAAGCCACAAAAATCCTGCCAAATATCTGGCATTCCTTGAACTTTAAAACACTAAATTATTTTCCAACCTATTATCAACAACATGAAAATAGAGAGTGACATTCCTCCTAGCTAGAAGAAAACATGTTTATATTTAGTTTCTTCAGAACCGCAACATTGAAAGCACGTTTATTCCCCAAAATGTGAAACAGCTTCCCACCTTGAACGATCTGTTCAGCGTGTTGCTTTTCAAATCAGTACATGATAGTTTTTCTTGACAGACCACTAAATAACCTGGAGAAGCCCGTGCATCAGGAACACGGGACTGTTATTGCCTCTGACAATAGCAGAGGAATTCCTTGCAGTTGACTCAAGAGGAACTAACCCATGCTTCCATTGAGTACAGCCGGCAGTGCCAGCTGGATACATCTTACCATTCAGAGAGGGAACTACAGCACCACACAGCAGAGAATCTCAGCAACATTACGACCCTGGATTTGTACAGCTGGAGGAACATGAGTGGCACGATACAAACCATATCAGAGAAGATAAATTGCTGTAGAAGTACTGAGGCTACAACATCCAGGAGCTTTGCAGACCAAGACTGGTTTCACACAGCTAACTTGAAAATCCATCGTGCTGCCTGATTGCAGCCGTGGTGAGCCACCTCACCTGTGTTCTGTTACGTGGTCTCATAACTGAGGGCCTTTCTCAGCCTTCTGGTTACAAGCGCCTTCAGCATTGGATTTCATTTGGATTGTGCAAACAAATCAGTCCTTTCCTATTTTCAACACTTCACTGTGAAAATTGTTTTCCAGCATTTCAGTTACTAAAGTAAAAAAAAGTAAAATGTATTCTGAAAGTACTTAGAAAAGTATTCTAAAATGTGTTTAAGTCTACATGACACACAAAGAAAGCATTCCCTGACAGGCAACATATTCTTGTACCTTTGTGCCCCTTTGGTCATTTTATCTGTTGTTTATTTCCCAGAACAGCACAAACCCTTCCAAATTACACCAGGAGACCCCTGAATTAACTCATACAGAAAAATGAATCTACAAGGTGATGCACAAACACAACACCACAAATATTACTACCCTGCTCCTTTGACTCCTTGGTGCCCAGAAAGAGAAGCATCACAAGTCATTCCTGTATCTCTGTACCTGTTTCTCCTAGCATCTGTTACCCATATTTTCCCTCTACCACACAGTATACTCCCAACCATTATCACAGACAACTGAGAGCCATGTTTTTAATGGACTTCAGGAGAAAAATGATTGGTAATTTTATGAACACGTTACCCTCCACTGCTCCCAGTCTCCCAAGTGGTTTTATTAATTTAAGCATCATTCAGCCTGAATAAAATTGGGAGCCAATGTAAGTTACAATACAGTTAAAGACAGAAGTAGACATCCACATCAGGAAAACCCCAGCACTCCACTTAGCTACTTGGAATCAGACTGCATTAACACTCTCCAGAGATATCTCCTATTACAGAGGAGAAAAAGACTTCTCAAAAATGCTGATGCAATTGCAACATGCAGCACCAGAGGACACAGCCGCATTCAGAGAAGCTCCTCCCCCCACACTCTGCACCATATCAGAGCCAGATTCATAGCTCAGCTGCAATTTCTACAATTTCAAATCTATGACCTGAGTTATACCGTGTAGATGACATTTCTAGCAGATTCTAGGTGAAGATATAGATTAACCAAAATAGAGCAAAGGTATCTCACTGCTGTACTTGCATCTAATGCCTGAGTGACATGGCTTGTGGCACGAGGACTATCAAGGAGAAAAAGACCTTGACTTCTCTTTTCATTGCAGAAAACTGGTTAGCAGTTCATTACAAACTAAAAGAATCTCAGCTATTCCAACCTATGACAAAAACTGCCTCTTGGTAAGAACATCTGGCTGTCAACTCCCACCAGCCTCTGTAGGAAGACACCTTTCTATCACCATCACAAGCAACATCACAGGCCCCAATAACAGGCACCGTGGAGCTGCAGCAAAACGCTTGGACAATAAAAACATCAGAGAGAGGAAGTTCAAAGGCTGCCAGCGCCAGTTACAGGATGATAGCTGTCATTAAGTAAGAAATTGTTCCATAAGCATCTAAAATTCTATAATGGCTCACAGGGGGAATTAACAGAACGAGAGAAAAAAGATCTCAAGTTACAGGTCTGATTTACTGGACTTCTCAGTAAGGTTCGTAAGAAAATTGTTTAGAGTAGAAGATCACAGAGCAGCTTAACTCAACATAAGGCAAAACTTGACAGAACATCTCCCTTTCAAAGGCAGACAGCTATATGTGGCAAGTGGAGCACAAGTCTGGGTGTAACACTGTAATCGCATTCACTGTTGGATGCAGAAAACCTTTTGTAGGTTCAGCTTTCATGTATACCCTCTACATTCTTCCTTTAGATCCTAGTTTTTCATCATCAATAACATGCAATTAATCAGCTACTACAATAGGAATAAAGTTTTGAAAAGTCATTGCAAAACCTAAACATTTAGAAAAGGTCTATGGGAAAGCCCATACGTATTTCATATTCAGCACAGGCTTTTACAAAATGCACGCAAATACAATAGAAACTGATATGTTATCACATAAGACTCCAGTAGATTTTTTAGTTTAAAATTAGAGTGCTGGATTTTATTTTTTTTGGCACAAAAAGGGATGCATTTTTAAATTTCCACATCAGTATTTTTCAAAGTCAAATACCCTTTCATCATTTAAGCTTACAACAAAATATGGATTAGAAGCAAGACATGTACTATTTATACAGTGAATCAAAGTGTAGTTAAAGCAAAAATTGCTGCAGACAGGAAAGAGACTGCACTTGATCCCAGTATCTACAAGTCACCTATACTTAAATTTAAAATCACTGGTAAAATTAAAGCACAGGTGATTTCACAAAACAAACAAAAAAGAAATTAAAATTAAAAAAATCCACCAAACACCCCCCCCGCCTCCCAAATCTCCTATCAGAAAAGCTAATTTAACTTCTGGCACTCAATAAATTCAGTCACCCTCAGTCTAAGGCATCAAAGTAGACACACAGTAGACAGTGGCCAGCAGAGCAGCAGAGAGCAGGTCTGTTCAGATGGTCCTCACATCCAACCAACACAATACGCTGAGCAGGACCAACAGAGACCCTGAAAATCTTGTTCCACTGGTTTTGTACGGAAATAAAAAAAGAAACCTGTTGAATTTTGTTCTGGTCATGTTTGTATGCTGGATATGTTACTACAATCTGGAAACTGAAGTTCTATCGCGTGACAGTCATTTGCCATACCTTAAGGGAGACACTGATAAACAACTCCATTAAAATTAGTAAGCACAGAACTAGTAAATGCTTCCGTCACCACTTTCCTCTGAGCTGTCACCATAACAGCTGGGGCCAAAATGCACCCTGACACACCAGGGTTGTTACAAGCCTGTTTTAAAGGCAACTCAAACCACGACATACCATGTGAGTATGAAAACATCTCCTCGCACTGACACAGGACACTAAGACCTATCCTGAGACTACAGCACTTTTATTCAATGCCTTAAGCAGGAATGAGACCTATTTCAACATTTTCGCAAATACCTTTTAAGTATTTGTAAACTAGTGCTTAGTACACTGAAATTACAGCTTTTTAAATTGCTTCCAGTTCCCAGTTACTAAACTACTTTTTTGATTCAATTAAAAAAAGTTATTTCATCTTGATTTGCCCTTTATACACTGTTTAGTTTTTATCTCAACCATTCCTATTTTATTTTGAGGCTCCATAATTGGAATATAAACAACTCTAATCTATTTAATGAGTCATGTTATTTTTAAGTTAATTCTGTGATTTTCCAGTTCTCTATGACATTTTCCTGTAGGCTATAAGACACTGAATATTCTAGCACCAGATAAGTACAGCTGTAATTGAATATTAGTCTATATGCTTGTGGGCAGGGTACTTAGTGATATAAAAAAGAAAATCTATGAGAAAAAAAATTTAAAAAGTTGTATCATTGTGCAAAGCCAGTAAAACAAAAAGGCCACTAAAAGGAAAGGGGTTTTTTAGTCCAGTTCTTAAAATTTTATTTCTCTCATCTCCAATACTCCCCTAACTAGTACGCCTATTTTCCAGTTTTCCAAACCAGTACAATAAGAGAATGGTTCACAAATGCTCCACCTGAGGATGGGTGCGGAAAAATTGATCCAATCTCTAAATTCTAGAGAGTTAATCCTCAGTCCTGTACTAAGCTACAGTCAGGAAAAGCTGGTGCTCAGGTGGAACCTGTGACAGTTCAAAAAGCTCCTCAAGCACACCTAAAAGTATCATTTTATAAGTACTGATTTCATATTGGATTGAAAGTTTGGCACTGTGCTTGAAGATTTAATTCTATATTCAAAAACATTTAGTAATAAACTAAGTCTTACTCTTCCCTTTCAAAACATTGGTGACTAATTAATGCTCAGTTTGCATTCAGCCAGCAGGGAAATGAACACGGCTAAATGCCATCTTTCAAATTAACAGGCTATCTCTATAAACTATAAAATTAGTCTTTAAACAAAAATACCGTTTTATTACTACTGGGATCTTAGGTTCATTATGGTCTCATAATGCTCTCAAACATATCTATTAATCTGCGTAATTACAACTGGCAAGAATTAATTTCAAACAGATGCAATAAGTTGCTTTTTCATTCTTGATTTCAGCAACAATTTTCACTACAGATATTTATATTTCCAAGAACATTTCCAATGCATAATAAAAAGTATGTCTTATTCCTAAAGTCACCAGTGTAGTTCCTAACATGAACACCAAATGCAACTTCAAAATAAAGGGAATCAAATACCTTTTTAAGTCCCAAACCCCACAAAATTCAATGTTTCCACTGAATTGAAATATAAACCTTAGGGGTTCTTTTTCTTTTCACCCACAAGCAAATAAATGACTCTTCATATTCTCTCAGCTTAGAGATTCAAGCTTTCAGATATTTCTTCTGATATCTCCAGGTGTTTCTTTCCCCACCTGCACATACCCCAGTGCATCCTTTAAAGGGGAAGTAAAGCCTCCTTTATTCTCACAGCAAGAGACATGGTTTATAAATTCTGCTATGTATGACAACAAATGAAATTCTGCTATATTTGCAAAGAACTTTTATAGTCCAATTCTCTTCTTGGACAAGATGCTTTGTGTCTTGGGTGAGGGGTGCTTTGGTTTTTTCCACATCCCGAATTCACTTCAGCTAGGTCAAAGTTAGAAACAGCTGCAGGGTAAAGTGAAAAGCTTGGCAACACCTGAGGTCCTTCTCATATAAATTGCCAAATACATCATGTCCAAGGTCTATTCAAACACATGATTCCCCACCTTCCTCCTCCAACCAAGGACAAATACCAGGAGAACACTTGCTTTTGCTTCCCTTTTCTCCTTCCTCGTCCTCTCGCCGTCTTCAAAGTGTATTTCTACACTTGTAACACATTAAAATACCTACGTACACTCGTACGGGAGTTGAAGTACAATGACACTGAGACGGAAGGTGCTGATACAACACCCTCACGGGTCCGTGGAAGTATAAAGCATTTCAAACGTAGCACACAAGGTGGAAGTTAGTGGACAAAGGAAATAGTTTCACACTGACATTATCCAAATGAAAGTCAGGTTATTTGTGCCCTAGACCCAATTTACTTCTGCCAGCTTTAATAGGGTCACTTACATGGTCAAATACTTATTGTCAAGTATTATTAACAAACCACCAGTAAACTGTAACACTTGGGCTTGAAGGGCAGTATAAACTATCCCCCAGAAGAACCCCAGACAGACCCCAAGGCAGGCAAGCACCAGCAGGCTTAGTTTTAGTCCAGTACTCAAAACACCAAACCGTGCACTGTCTTTAGTGGGCAAAAACCAAAATCACATATTTTCAGTGTGAGGAAAAGGTGACTACTAGGTTGGAAAGCAACCAAAACCTGATAGCTCTTTTGCCTGAACTGTTTTCATCAGTCTAAACACTCCAGACAAATCACTTCTGTCTTAGCATTCGTTCTGCTTTACTTTCAGGGTTGAGAAAAGCCCCCAGCATTTTATATGATGTTCTTTTCTAGAGGCAAACTGAATTAGTTCCTGTTATTGGTGAGGTTTCTGTGATGGGAACTGTGGTTGGGAGTTAACCAAGATCTTGTAACAAGAATATTTTTTTCCAGTGTGATCTACTTGTGTAGTTATCACTTCAGCCTGACAGTTTGCATTGAAGAGCTAATATAAGGAAATAGGATACCTTGAAACAGTGAACCACATAATGGGTGAGGGAAAGAAGTCAGAGCTGAAAAATGAACATGTAATTACTGACTGCAAAGGATCAAGCAGAGATTATTTTTCTCCTCCCTCCTCTAATAATTTCATTCATGATTTAAGAAAAAAAACCCAAGTAAATATTAGGTGCTGTGTCTGTAAAATAAGGGTAAATTAATCATTCAGCTAATCCTTACCATCACCTGCAAATAGTTTAATGAATTGATAAAACAATAACAGAGTTTCTAGAGCATCATCTGTAACAAACTTCAGAAGTAGCTTATAAATATTGAAAAGCCTTATATTGGCATTGATAGTTAGGAAAAATAAACCAAAAATTCCTTTAGTGTCAAGTCCAGAGGACCAGAACCAGATTTTTCACCTCCTCTATCAACACTGACATGGAACAGAATTATTTGTAACTGATCTAAGCACTAAATTCAGGTGTTTCTTACAAAACACACTATTAGTATGGGGTGGTGCTGTCTATTGTTGGCCCCCCTCAACCCTCTGGCTGTTTCTGCAGTCTGTCATTCAACCCCTGCACTTAGCAAACACAGAAATCAGCCAAGTTTAACTATGAACCAAGTTGAAAGTCGTAGCTATACGCATCCTTTTAACTTTCCTCTGTTTCATGTACCTAACTTGGGCTATTTATTCAATTTGATTTCAAATTTTGAAGGTTTTTTTGTGTCTCAGATGTTGCCTCCACCTCAGTTTTACAGTTCCACATATGTGTTTTTCCCTAAGTAAAAAAGCTATGTATTTATTTAAATATATTTAATAAGTAACTATTTAATCATTCTCATCTCTTGATTTTGGAGCCTTTTTGTATAACACCCTTGCTCATGCTTTGTTTTTTTACTCTAGGCCAGAGCATACATTTTGGTAATAAATGTAATTTTATTATTGAATCCATTTAGGACTATTGTTATTCTGCTACAGAAAACATGGCATGTCAGGGAAACTATGCATTGGAAAAGTGTTTTAACAGTGATTCACTAACAACTTCATGCCTCTTTCTTAAAAAGCAACAAACATGTATTTTATGTTCTCACCACAATTTCTGTCCCTTTCCCTTCTTCTCCAGCCTTTCCAAGGGCACAGATGTAGCTGTAACAACCTACATGGTATTGGCAAAGGTTTATTCCAAACCTCACGTAAAGCAATCAGCTCCAGCTCCCCCAGAAAAATCATTCTGTTCAATGCAAAATGCACTAAGGTCAGAGAGAGACGACACCTCCACTAAAATAAATAAATCATTACTCTTAGAGTTTCTCTTGGCAGGAGACAAAAGCCGTACATTATCCAGCACCTTCTTTGAATGCTTTACCGAAAGGGCTTCCCAGTTGTCAGTCACAGTACAACAGGGCTCTCCAGAGACATTACACAAGGTAAATTGTTTCATAATTCATCAGCTGCTGTTGATATGAGGCACTTCAGCATACTGAGTCTTATTGTTAGTCCTCATTATTGAGAAGCTTTTATCTCTTCGCAAACCAGGACAACTGTGTTGCCAAGTCTTCATCTGCCATCACCAATATGATGAAGTTAACTTAACATGTTCACCTCATTCTTGAAGATCAGAAATGAGAACAGAACAAATGCCTGCCATGTGAAAACTGAGCTGCCTAAGATACAAACAGACCAATAGGGACATGGATATTTGGTTAGTTTTGGAAGGGATAAGACAAACTCCTCTCCCAGAGTGAGCTCAGGAAGCTCACTCCTTAAATTAATAAGCTGGCAGGGGACTACAAAATTGCTGAAATATTCTCTCTAAACTTCAGTCTCAGCAGAGGAATCCACCAGGGAATAACCACAGGGCATCATCCACCAACATTAATAAGTACAACGGGCGACATATGCATACAGACTGTATTTGCAATAAACAGACATGAATTTCCTATCAGCTCCTTATGAGATCCTCAAATTCATCTTCCCTGCAAGCTACAAAACATCTTTTTTAATGAGTTGACAACAAGATATACTGGAGTCAATCTTCTTTCAACTGAGTCTGGAACTGCCCAACTCCCCCTTTTTTCTGGTTGTATACAAGGGACTGTATTTATACGTTACTGTTCAGTAGCACTATCATTTTTGTTACCAATTTTTTTTCATATCCACAGGTAAATTGCCATAAGGCCTTTGAGGTTCTAACAGATGAGTGCACCTTTTCTTTTCTTGAAAGCCTTTTTAAGGTACCAGTCTTTACAAAGCAGAAAAAGCATTGAGTTGCATCTCCAGATACACACATTGAAAGCATAACACATGATAACACTCAGTTTCACCACTAGTCTGTCGTCCAGTGCTGACTCTTTAATTTCTCTTGAAGGAGTGATGTACACACTTTTTGATTTAGTTAATTCTAGTGAATCCAATTGAACATGTTTGCACGTTCTCAACTCAGTCACGAAAGGAAGGTTGGAGCATCACCTATTCAATTAATCACAAATTATCTACTTGTGGAATTTTATATAAGGAGAATGAATTAGTAGAAAAGTCTTCATACTTAAAGCAACTTCTTTCTTAATTGGAAGTTTTGTCCTTGTTTGTCTTTTAGGGTGGGTTTTTTGTGGGTGGTGGTAGAAGGCTTTTTGTTGTTTTTGATTGGTGGGGTTGTGAGGTTTTTTTTGTTTGGGGGGGTTTGTTTGTTTTGCTTTTTTCCCCCCCCATGATTGGACACTAGCACCTGTAAGTAGTAGAATCAAGTCACACGAAAGCTATTCCTATTCAGAAATTCAGAACATATTTACTGCTAAATGCTACTCATATCAAAGTAGCCCAAGCACAGCAACCTGCAGCACTGACACAGCACAGGTTGGAAAATCCCTGGCCTGCATGACAGCATCACACTGTATTTTGTAATGATATAACAGAGCACTGAGTGCTCAAATAACTAAAACCCTGGTTCAACTCTTAGCTTAGAAAACATCTCTCAAATGTTTCTGATTGCTCTGTGCACTCTGAAAAGAAATGGTCTTCCTTTGATCGTGTTTGCTCTCACAATGAGCACAGGGGCAGCAGATGAACTCCCTCTCCTGCAAGAGGAAGACAGGACAAACTCTTCGTGCACACAGCTGAAAACAAGTTTCATCTTGAATTTCTATTGTAAAAATGCTCCCAAGTCTCATTGCTTTGACATAAGAGTAAGAACCACTGAGCATCACAGCCACGAATGCTGACTGCATGAGCTCAGCTCCATAGTATTGTACACTCAGCTCATACAGGATATAAATTAATGAACTAATCCTGGACAAGCTTAAGTTCAAACCTAGTAGGATTTATCTGCCTTCTAAACAATCTTTACAGTAACCTCATTCTCTAATGAACAAGAGATAGCTATTTTGCTGTTCCTATGGATACCCAGTAGACAATGGCTGAGCTGCAACACTGTTTTGCCACCCTTGGCCAGTGTCTGTCATGTTCCAGGTCAGATGCAGCCTACCTACGCCGAGACTAAAATCCCACAAAAACCATAACAGTAAATAAAGGGTAAGGCAGAAGACCAATACGCAATGTTCAAAATACCCAAGCTTCTTATACACGTTGCAACTTCCAAAAACTACCTTTCACCACAATATGTATTTCAGCCCTTGGAAGTTCAGGGAATTGACACATCTCCCAAATTGAGGACGAAAAAAGCTAAGTCAGTTTTGACCACGGGGCCTACCAAATGCAGTATCACAAAAGCAGCACAGTACATCCCTGAATATTCACCGTGAACTATATTCACCATGAACTCAGCAACAATTTTTTGAAGATAATTTTCGTGATGCTGTCACAGAATACATGAATAAGCGTGAAATCCTATACCAAAAGAGCTGGTTACTGTACTTTCTCTAGCTGCTTTGTAAGTAACTATGACCAGACTGTGAAAAAAACCCATTAAAGTGTCTTGTCCTAGGTATACTGATGGTAGATGGTTTTCAACTCATTACATATAAAATTTAGGGTTTTATATTGAATATTTTGATGGGGTTTTTTAAGCCAGGTATTAAAAGACCAAATAAATGACTTACTCCAAGACTACAGAATTTCTTAGAACCTTGATGGTGTCACTTCATTAAAGGCCATTCTAGTTATTGCAGTAATACCCCAGACACTTAATACATCCACATCTGCCTTCACTTTTTACTGCATGAATAATAAACACACCACTACATTCAGCTAAGCACATCTTCATGGAGTTATTTCCATGTCTTTAATCTGACTTTTCCTATACCCTAGTGCTATGTACAAAAGGAGACAAAGATCTAAGCCAACTGCAACACATTAGGCTTATGACCCTACCTTTGGAAGTTGAGATCATCATCACGTGATGGTTTCATAAGAATAATTGCAAGTATTTTATTTGGTCACATTTAAACCTTCTTTTCCAAAATTTTAATATAAATGAACTACTACAGCACAATTAGATATGAAATCTAAGTAAGCTCTCTGCTATCACATTTTAAATAAAAATCAGATGTTTAAGAAGTGGTTTAATAAAGCAATCTCTACTTAGAGAAAAAATAATTCTGCTGTATGTGTTCTCTCCCTCATTCCATCAGCCAGTTACTGTCTCTGCTGAACCTGCTTTTACCTAATTAAGAATATTATTTGAATTCTACACAGTATTCATATATACTCAGGATATATTGAAAAACACAAGAAGATCCGTTATCTGGCTAATTGCTTTCATTTGAAAGACTATAAAAACTAAGCTTCATATTTACCTCACTTTTTCAAAAACATAGAGTACTGATAAGCGGTTTCTTCTAGAAAGCCTAAAATTTTCCTTTTATTCTTAAACACTGCAGGCCCTCTAATAATAAATCTTTGCCAGAGAGGACTTGGAAGAAAGTTTTACCCCACCCAGGTAAAATGGGTAGATTTAGCATGCACAGTAACTCCCACAGAAGGTCTGGTGCATCCAAAGCTATGAATCCTCACCTGACAAGAGTGAAGGTGCTTTTATGCCAATCATACAGTTAAGCATTATAAAAATACTACTGGACCCACAGAAATTATCATCTGATTAGCTTTACATACTGTCATTATCAAGGCTTACTAAAGAGAAGAGTTTTGCAAAACAAACCTTGACTCCAGAACCTCTCAGGAATAAAATATTTCCATGATAATAATCTTAACTTTCAAGTGAGGAAACTGAAATACAGCACTGCAGTTTGCAAATGGCTTGACATGCAGTCTAATGGAGACATGGCAAAGTTTTGACTAGTGAAGACAGCATCTTTTCACTTCATCAGAGAAGTAAAACAAAACCCAAGAGCAACAGCCCAAAGTAAAAGGACAGATGTCATAGAAATGCTAGTCTGTGTCAGACCAAGCACTTGAATGTCTTGAAAATACATCTTGAACATACATTTTGCTCACCATTTTTGCTCTTTACTACTGGCAAGAACATGGAAAATTGGGTTTAGCTAAGTGACAAGATGCACTGAAGAGCAACACTCGTCGCTCCTTTCAAGAACTACAGACACATCTTTTATCAGCGGTATCACTACGCCACACTGTGACTGGCTTGGACTCAATCAAAGCAAGCCGACTAAAAAATCCACTTGGGCATCTGCTAACAACAGAGATATTGAAAACATCCAACACTCAAGTAGCAATTCAACTCCCTTGGTTTATTCCCATTCCTTCCTGTGCATAATTGTCTTTCTTTTTCTTCTTTCCTACCTTTGGTCCTTCACGGAAATTCAATGCATTGCACCGTCAAGCCTTCCTCACTCCATTTTCTGTTCCAGAAAATAAATGACCCAGCACCTGTTCTTTCCAATAGCTTTCACTGCCCAACTCAAGCCCTCTAGCAGAAATCTTCATCCTTAACTTGTTCCTTGGCCTAAAAAATACCGCTGCTTTGACAAACAGGAAGACTGTTCATTTCTGTGTGTGAAACTGTTATGGAGCTATCAAACAATGCTTAAGAAGTGATTGAAAGTAACACATAGAAAAATAAAGACTTGGAAAATTGTGCCTCTATTTCCCAGCATCTTAACTTCCCACTAACAACTGCTTTGCTTTCCAGTTGCATTTTAAAGTCACTCAAGATACAGTATTTGTTGAAAAGTGTGAGGAAAACTAAAGAACTTTCATGTGTAACATGTGACTAACGTAAATTTTAAAGACTGTATCCTCTATAGGACCAAAGGGGTCTATTAGACACCTCTGCTTCTGCATTCGAAAAAACATTTCAGGACAGTCAACTGCTGAACATCATATGATATTTTAGGAACTGAGGTTTTTCACTATACATTAGTGTAACTCCTCAGCCCTTAGGTTTGCTGCTAAATAAATACTCTTGCCTATTAAAATTATTTTATCTCTATCGATTCTCAACATTTGCTTCTCAAACTGTTATATTTTAGTACATTTCAAGTGTGTTTTGGAAACACAAGTCAGTCTGAATATGTTTAAGCCATTTGAAAATGTTCAAGAAGTTGCCAAAGTTCACACTCCTTAAATGTCACCTAAAGCATTAATTAAAATTCCTTTCCAGAGGGGTTGAAGAAATACTGTTATACAATGGCACCTACCCAGAACTTGCTAAAAGTAGAGGACCAATCTCAACCTCTATAATTCGATGCTGATGGTAAAGTTACACAGCAAAATCTGTTGCCAAGGTAAAATGTGAAAAAATCACAAATTGCTGAAGTTCACACTGGGTAAGTTGGATGGAAAACTGGTTCAGCTGCTGGGTTCAAAGAGTTTCTATCAGCAGCATAAAGGCCAGTCAGTGAGGTACAGCCAAGGAGTGAATGGTGGGGCAAATATTCTTGTTCTTCTCTAAAGATCTCAATGATGGCATCAAATAGTCCTAAGCCAGTTTGGAGATCCAGACTAGGAAGATTTGTTGATAGACCAGGTCCTTGTGCTGCATTTCAAAGCCACTTTTACATGCTGTACTAGTGGGCAGACAGACTGTACCAGATAAAGAACCACCTTATGCATCACCACATAATTGCTCCAGTTAACCTGCTCCAAGCAGAGTGGTTGGACTCAACCATCTCCAGAAGGGCCTTCCAACCACAACCACTCCAATGATGAAGTCATCTTTAGCTTTTGGACAGAGACTCTGAGCAAGAGAACGTTTCTTCATTACAGTCCACTTAAGACACCCATGGATTTTTCTGTGTTTTGCACTACACCGACCAAGAGCCAGACTATTTGTCATATCTTGTCTGATATAAAACATCTTCAACTTTAGAAACATGCAAATATTTGGTAAGCAAGTGTATAAAGTGTCAGTGAGGCTTTTTCTCTTCTACTGTAAATAAGAAAACATTCCACTGCCTAACCACTTGTTCAGAGCTAAGCATATTCTGAATAACTTTTTTGTGAGAATGCAATTGCACTTGGCTTTTAGGGGATTTTTGCTTTGTTAGGGTTTTTTACATTACTTGCTCCTAGGACCCTCAGGGAGGGTCCTTACTAAGAAAATCCTCAGGGAGTTTCCTTGCTAAGAAACCCTGAGGTACGTAACTTTGTCACTCTCTGTCTGCATCTCCGCCTCCTGAAAGGGTCACACAACTTGTTTTTATTGCTTTGTTCAGACACCTGAGTACAGGATACTACTTGCACAAAGGTGGAGCAACCTTCTTCCCCAAACACACTGAAACCTTTTAAATATCTAAGATACTTTTCTTGAAAGAACACCCCCTTCTTCATGAGAGCCAAGATCCTCCTAACAGCAAGGACTGACAACTGCACAATGTACAGACCTGAATCTGTTCTCTTTCATAACCTACAATTTTACTCATTCTGGCTTGTTGATTTGGCAGTCCGTTCTCAGCTCAAATTCTATCTGTGCCACATCTGCAAGTTGCTTTTTCTCTCCTCTACATTTTTAGCTCACAACCACAATCACAGATGACCTCTTGTAGATTGACTACCTACCAATGATCACGAAATTCCATCTTAATCATTCTGCAAAGCTGAGATGCCCTGGTTTATGTCTGAGAATAAACCATAGGAAGAACAGTAGCTGAACTGATATTGACTCTCTTAAAAGCATATTTAGGGAAAACACAGACTTCTAATCCATTAAATGTGCATATAAATGAGACAAAACAGACTAATAAGATAAAGCAAAGAAATTTTCATACAAATAGAACATTTTGACTAAATTTCATGTGGTAATTAAGGTTACATTCTGAACTTGTGATACACCCTTTTCACAGTGAGCCAAGTGCTTGAACCATGTGAATATTTTTCACACAGTCTTTGGTAGGTGTCCAAGATGCAGACATTAAAGTCAGCAGTGTCTTTTGTTAAGCGTGAGCTTGAAAAACTGACTGCCTGTTTTATCTCTAAATTTCTCAGCCATCCCAACACCTCTCCCAACACTGCTCCTTTTTAAGTCCCTCCATGTTCAAGGGTAAGGGGGACAATCCCAAGGGTGAGACACACAAGCATAGGGTTGAATCTCACCCAAGTCTATTTCCATAGTTCTAACAGTTATTCGAGACATTAGAAATTGCCAAGGGTTTGAAACAAAAACAGATAAGAACGCAATTTTGTGCCTTCACACAAAACAAAGACAATCTTTGTTTTGTGCTTGGACTTGACCAGAACATCACCTTCCCTTTGCTTATTTCTGCTGTATTCTGTGCACACAAGTCCTCGAATTCAGGCAACTTATGCCTCTGACAGGAAGAATAAACTTGCACAACTACTCAGGGCTGTGTTTCCCTGGAGGAGGCAGTTTAATGCAATTTGTCAAAAGCCAAAAGAGTGTTTTAATGGACAATTTACTTCAAATGACTGCAGCTGTTGCCAAATAAAGGAACAGAGACAAAGATTAAAAATGGTTCTGCTCATGCCAATAAAATTCTCAATGATTAATGAATAAAATATAACCTTTGTTATCTCCCTTTTTTAGTCAAAAGCAATAAAACTAATTAATCCTTTCATTTCTGTGGTTTGCTACATCTGATGTTCAATCAAAGCACTTGGAAAAATTTCAATAGGTTTTGCTAACCAAGAACACATACACATTTAGAACTTACTGCTTAAGTCTTGAAGTAGACCCAGACATTTCCTCTTCAGTTATAGCTCAAAAAGGACACTGAAAACTTCTGGAATTCCACGTATTAAAAAAAAAAAAAAAAAAAGAGACAAAAACCAAACCAAAAGACTGATAGAAACACTACACCCTAACTTGGTCCCAGATAAGCTCTTAGTCTTCTTTGTAGTACTTAACTATCATGCAATATTACAAGCACAGTTAGAACATACAGAACAGGAGTAAAATTAACTGCACAACATGAACTTAATATAAAGAAACTGCCTACTGTTGTTTTAAAAATGTTTCTTAGCCTCCACATTTTTTGTTTGTTGAAATGATGAGAATGAAAATATCATTATTCAACAGCACATGCAGGGAAGTTAGGACAGGAGCATTTCATTAGACCACAGGGAATGTTTGCTAGTTCAAGTTAGTGAGGAAGCAAATGACTAAACAAAAAAGACAAAGCTAAGCACTGCACTTGAATGTTATTCCCCCCCCCCCCCCCCCCCACACATTCCGTGCAACCCTATCCTTGAATCATTTCATTCACCCCTTGGAATATTCAGGAATATTAATCTACAAGCAAAGAAGAGAAAATTCACAGCCTGATATTCTCTTCAAAGGTTCCAAGCATAGCTTTCAGTATTTCTACTCCTGGTAAGCACTTATCTACTGGAGCAGTTCTGCTGTAGATATTTCTACTTTGCCGAGACTGGCAAGTCTTTGGGATCAACTGCTCTGTGGTAGCACAAAAGCATTTAAGTTTCTGTGAACTGTCTTCACCTGATCAAATACCAGCCTAGTATTTAACAGACAGAATATTCCATATTATCATTCGCTGCATACAGTGACGAGTTAGGCACGTAATTAATTCTCACTTTGACCCACACATTTATTTCCAGATGTTCCCAATACTGCTGTACAGCAGGTAGAATGCACATGTCAGTATGCCTAGAAGTACATGAGCTCTGAGACTGGAATGTCATTTTTCTAGACTAGTGCCACTTTTGAGTCAAACTCAAGGACTTCCAGTGGGCTCATGAATTCATTTGAACAAAGTTGTTGGGTTTTGTTTAGCTTTTTTGGCTTGTTTTTTGGGTTATTTTTCTCCCCCCACCATTATGCTCATTGTTAACTTCCCACCAGGACATGTATCTTAAAATTCCAAAAATAATACATGCGGATGTGCTCAGAAAGAAATTGCCTTTCAAATGCAGTAAGTACAGCAAAACATTGCTCAGTCACATTTTATAAATCCCTATACAAAGTACAAAGAGATAATTTGGCCTCAGGCATACAGGAAATCATTGCCCACATTAGCACAACCTCTGAAGCTCAGTGCTGACCATCTGCTCAAAGCATTGGATTTAACTCTTCAAATTTGCGATGGCCAGGCAGTGATAAAATGACAGTACTAACTGGCCCCTTAAGTGAGAAATGCCAGTCAATATGTAATTAAATACTAAAAAATAGCCATAATGAGTAAATCTTGTCTTGTCAGTCAGGAAGACCTTAAATGAAGTCATCAGGCAGAATCTAGGCCACATCTGAGTAAATACAAGGAGGTTTGTCCAGTATTACCCTGTATCTGTTATGTTACCCAATAGAGCCACTAACAACTTTTTAGTCTTAGACAAACACAAACTTGTTGATCTAAAAGCATCTCTACCAACATTTGCACATAAAACACCCTCGATCATGGTACTGAAAGCAACAGAAAGCATCAGGTGACAAGCACTCCTTCACAATCACTCACTGTTACAGAAAGAGACATTTACTGTCTATTCCATAAGTTAATTTCCAGGTTATTAAACAACTTTAAGGCTAGAGGCAAGTTAGAAATCATTTACGAGCTCAGTTTCCATTTCCAGACTTTAATAGTTTTGATCCATTAGTCGAATAATAAAAACATTTTGCTTAAAATTTTGAAAAAATTATTTCCTTGTCTCACACTACTTCCAGAAATTAAAGACATTTACAAGGCATAATAATCTGAATAGAAGCAGAGCTTGGGATTCAGCAAGGATTTCTCCAAAAATTCCATTGTTTAGGACACTTGTTGTACTAAATGGTAATAGAAAGGTCAGTTGGAGCAACTGTATTTTTTGCAAACTCTGATAAAAAAACCCAAAGAGATTAATATTGATGTACAGCTGCCTTTAACTTATTGGCAAGATCCCCATACACTGTCCAATACCATCATGCCCTGCAAAAGTGGGAAGTACTGGAGTACTGTCAAGGCTAAAGGTGCTGTTCACCAAGCAGACAAATTGATACATGATACAACCAGGGGGGAGACCTCACATTTTCCCCAGAAATGTCTAAGAGTTGATTTATAGCTGCTGTACCCTCTCCCATCTCAGGATCCATTTCCTAATCATTATCAGCTGGCCACTGTTGAAATCCTATTTCCTAAGGAAACAGCAACTACTTCCTCAAGCCGTATGTCCCTCTGTCCCACCTATTCAGTGCCGAGTTTGCCATCAGTTTCAAAATTTGCCACACAGAGGCTTTAGGGACATGAAATCCTTCAAGTCTTGTTAAAAACAGATGCTTTCAAAGGGAAAAGGCCTTCC
Source organism: Atrichornis clamosus (assembly GCA_013400975.1). Lineage (NCBI taxonomy): Eukaryota > Metazoa > Chordata > Aves > Passeriformes > Menuridae > Atrichornis > Atrichornis clamosus. Next base: position 20,703 of record WBMZ01011088.1, on the reverse strand, counting down.
AGCTTGTCAGCCAGCAGTAAATCGACAATTCAGTGTTGTCATAGTTTGAGAGCGCAAGGAGATTTAGGATACAATTGCTAAAATTCAAGGATAATTTATTACCTTACTCTTTGAGGATTCATTTTTCCCCACAGAATTTATTAATTTCCTCTTTTCAGCATTAATGCTACAAGAAAATTAACTGGTGCAGCATTTCTGGAGCAGCAGGAATTACATGAAAGCAAATCATCTCATTATAAAAACACAGTCATGGGAGATATTCACAGAAGTCCCTTGCTCAAATCAGCCTATTGATATCTTCAGATAAACATTAAATAAGTATCCCAGTTTGCATAATTCATGGACAGTATTAGATCCAATTACAAAGCCATTCTCTACAAGTTGTCTCCAAGTAAAATCCAATACACCACGATATTTTCCACTTTCATTTTCCACTAAGAGAAAAGGAAACAAAATTCTTTTGTCAGAAAACAGCAGTCAGGACTACATGCACTCCCTGAAGATCCACAAAGGCATCACGGACAGCACCTCTTGTTAAGAGGAGAGAAATAAAATACATTGCCTGTATTTCATAAGTACAAAAATTTTGCTAGACCAATGGACTCCCATATTTCAACCTGTACATTGAAGGAACCTTTAGTTGTTCAATGTTTTTATGTCTGATAGTTGAAAAAAAATATACAAATGTCACTGTTTGGAGTGCAGAACTGAAATAATCACTTCCATCTATGCGTTCAAATTAAGAGGGGATAAAATGTGTAATTACCTGAATTATGTTCAAAGCCCTGGAAGGAGAGGTCTGATACTTCATTTCTCAGACTAGATGTATGTATTTACACACACACACTAAACCTTCAGAGTTCATCTACAAAATATTGAGTCCTTTTACTACCAACTGAAACTCTAAGTTATCCTTTCATCCTGTCACAGCAATAATCACATCCCCCATTTCTTACATCAGATTCTCTTACTTCTTATTTGCACCCTTAGCACCTTTAACTATTTAATATCTAGTCGATAAATCCAAGAATCAACATCCTTTTTTCTGCAGGCTGACTGAAAATCAGTTGATCAAAGATCATCAGTGACAGCATAGCAAACACAGGGGTTTTCACGCACTTCCAATAATAAATCACCATACAACTTTTTTTAAACTTATCTGGCATAACAAATGGCTACAAATTAAGTCAAAACCATATGGTAGAGGCTAAAGGGTACAGCCCAAGATGAATTTTGTTATACAGAACCATATGTTGCACTTAACGTCCGTGATGACTTTCCCTTTCACCACAGATGATGACTATAAATCAGCACTGTGGATGTGAGAGCTCCACTCAAGTCTACAATCAAATCATCTTGAGCACAGCAGTTGACTATTTTCCTTTCTCACACTGTATCAGAGGATGCAGTATTACTGGTGTTATGGATCACTTTGGTGCTGTTATGGGTAGTCACTGTTAGCACTGCCAGTGCTTCAAGTAGTAGTCTGGTAATCCCTAAAGGAAAACTGAATAACCCGTTCCAAGACTAGGGCTCCTTAGAGCTCTCCACACAGATACCCTAAGTGTCCAGAACACTGGTCAGAACCTTCCACAGAATCCATGTTTCTGCACAAAAGTAGATGAAATTGTGTGTGCATATGTATGTCTAGATGATTGGGATTCCGTACTTTGCAGCAAAGCAGCTCATGCACGGATTGCTATTTCACATATTGAAAAAAAACCCAACAGCCAACATCTCAAAATACGATTGCTTTCTTGTCAGGTAACCAGGAGAACTCTAAGCCAAAAAGCAGCTTGACTACAGCAGCCTCACAGCACTGTGTGTGCAGCAGCAGCACCAGAGGAAGAAAACTGAGCCAAGTACGTGCAAGGGACATGCTGAGTTGGGGAGGTAAATCTGCTGCTGCCTCATACACAAGTTACCTACAGTTCAGCCATTTCTCGCTTCCAACACAGAGACTATGACATTTGAACAATACGAACAATTACTGAACAACACAGAACCTTTTCAAATGCATTTTCAGTTTTGAGAAGTAAAAACACTAAGAAGAAACAGAAGTACAATACAACTGACTTAAAATTGGAAATTTATGATCAACTGAAGCTAAGACGCTTTCAAAGTAGTGTTCTAGCAATTTCTATTTTAATGGTATTTAAAAACACATTATTTCCATTGCCAATGCCACTGGGCACATCACATGAGAAATGTTGCAGAAAACTGCTCACAGCAAAGGTCGCATCTCAAGGTAAAGCATTTACACTACCAATGAAAAAGGCACCTTTCAAAAGGGACAAGGGAAGGTTATTTCATTGCTCCCTCTCACCAACAACCCCTCTTTAGAGCCAGAATAATTTACACTCTTTTCTTCACTTTACCAGTTTTCACCATTGCCAGTTGTTTTCCAAAGAACAGCTAATTTCATTTAGCTAAAGCAAACTCCTGGTACTAATAACATACAAGGCAAAACCCTCATTGGTTTTGGTGAGATCAAAAGGATCAGTAACAACCTTTAATATCTCAGCTTACCCAGCATTTCCAGTCTCTTTCCCTCAAGTGTAGATGGTTTTTATGTGAGTTTGTGACACTGCTACAGACAGTGCCATGCTGCCTCCCTAGTGCCACGCTTCATCCAGATGATACTTGAAAAACACCACTGCAAATATGCCCAAGAATCATTTGAAGAAAATAGAACTGCACTGAGCAAATTATCTCCCTTCTCCTAAATTCAATTGCGTAATTTCATCTTAGAAATTAGAAAATATTCAATTAGAAAAAAAAACACTGAAAAAAATTAACAAAAAAAATCTTTAAAAAAAGATTTATACAAACAATGGAATTAACATAGTAAGGGATTCTGTTCATGACTACACAATTAGCAATCCAAATACGGACTTCAACTTCTAATTTTATAAGAAAACACCACCAAACAGTGTGAGGAAGGTGTAGAGGTTCATCCTTCTGACCTCTTCAACACACTGTCAAATCTTCAAAAACATCAGCAAAGGATAGCAAGAGGAATGAAAATTTGAACTTTTCACTTCTTGTAATTCCTCACTCTGGACCTGAAGCAGTGTTGTGACTACTTTAGAAGAACAGTAACCACTACAATTCACTGTTTGGGATTCTCGGAGCCCAATTGTTCCAACCAGGGAGGATTAACGTGGTTAAACGTATCTGACAACTTAAGCTTCCCAGATCCTACAAAGACTAAAATAACCATTACTGGGAAAAAACCGAAACCTTCCCCCGTTTAACCCCCTAGAACTTTCCCATGACTCCCAATACACTTTGAATAAGGCTCTTCCCCATGAGCCAGCATCCAGCTTCCACACAGGTCACTCAGTGAGCAGAACCGGCAGTAATTACTACATTTTGTAGTTCTCTTAAAGTAGCAGGTGATCTTATTACCCTCCAAAAGTTTGTGGGAAACTTTATATTTTGTCTTTGATCTGTAATTGGGGATAGTATTTGTTCTCAAAAACCACCACGCACAAACCTCTACCAATATCCATGAATGAGGAGATCATGGCCTAGTATCAAGTGCAGTAGCAAAGATATCTGTAAATTATATAAAATACTACAAAATAATAATTAAAAGATAACCCTATCCAGAGACAAGTACTTTATTTTTCTGTTTTGGGAGAACACTAACAAGAATTGGCTGGCTTACAGGAGATGTCCCAAAGATTTTTATTTCATGCCAAAGACATTTCTTGAAAACAGCTTCTCTATAGTAAATTTAATAGTCTCACTTCACTATTTTAATATTTAACTATGGAAATAAAAATGAACAAAAGATGAGTTTTTATGACTTGCCTAACATGACCAACTGCACCTACCCTGTGAGAGCCCCAGACTAACAAGGTTTGGTTACACTCTGTTTTGCAATTTATTTATACATAGAGAAAAAAAGTGGTCTAATTTCATATTGCACCATACTCAGATTTTTGGAGGTATCCTCCATGCTCAGAGTGTGGGGATCAGGTATAAGCAGTGACCCACAGCCTAAGTCCACATCAGCTCACTCTGGAGCAGCTCCACTTATCCAGCTGATTATTTCAAAGGAGATTGCGGCTACAGAATTAAAAAATTAACTCAAACACGACTAACACACTATTCTTCGCCATTTTCAGCATTCATCCACAGTAAACTGCTCTGCTACTTGGCTCTCTCCAAGTGCTCTAAAAGCCAGTAATGCAGAACTCAAACTCAAATTGGTTCAAGAAAAGCAAATGCAGTTGCACGTATTCACATTATGAACCCCACCATTAACACCTCAGAGGTATTACACAGGAAATCCATTGGAACACAGTTCTATTTGTCTTAAAATATATACAATAGATTGTATTTTGTTTAACAACATTACTAAAACTCATTCCCAACATGGAGCACAAGACATGGGGTTCCTCTCCTAAAGGAAGGATCCATCTGGCACTCATTCTTCTCTCTTCCAAGACACCCTACTTGAGAAAACTTCACAATTCCAGCCTTACCACTCCTCCAACACAAAGGCTGGAAAAAACCAAAATTATTCCCATAGGTTCTGCCATACAAGTACGGAAAAAATCCATGTCTTATCTGCAGTCTTATCTAAGATTTGCTTGTTTAATAAACCTTTCCATGGAGGAACTGTCTCACATCAGCACATGACTTACAATATTTTAAGTGAATTTATAAACCATGATTTTGTAGCTGCTTGTACAGCAGAGATTTCAGATGAAATCAGAGCAGTCTAAATGCAACCAGACTGGTGTTTTTTAACTGAGGTCATTCATTGATTCCCATGATCCACACTCCTAACATCAGGCTAAACCTGATGTTCCTCCCACTCCACAGAAAACCACAGAAGACAAAATCTCTTTTAAGCTCATTTGGTACCATTATAATACATATTTATGTACACATATGCACACACAAAATAGCAAGTGTGGTTGCATCACAGCCACAAAACACCTTCTTGGGGATTTACTGCAGTTTCCTCAATCTTTAATTAGCAGAGGAACAGTAAGAAGAGAGGGCAATAGAATGAAAAGGTGCATTTATCTTGCACAACATCCCAATTTGTAATGACAGCATGGACCTTTGCCACTTATTCCTAATGCTAATCTATTTACATACAAGAATGTAGAAGTTATATCTACAAGACAGTTCATGGAATTCCACAAAGGAAGACATAGCAAATAATTTGTGTTGAATTTCATCTGTTTATCACAACTATCCAATTTTCAAAGAATGTGTTGAATTTCATCTGTTTACCTCAACTATCAAATTTTCAAATATATTAGTGAAACATCCCTCAGTCCAGAGTCCATGCTTACTTCTTGCTTCTTTTATTACAGCTGAATAAAATTCTATCAGTTCCTTTGAACTAAACATTTTCAGTTCTGTTGTAGCTGCAGTATTTCCATGGTAAACAAAAAGTATATACATCTGAGTTTCAGAATACATCTTTATGTAAAGCAACATTTTCAACTCCAAGAGTGTGTTTAGCATGAGACAGTTAAGTATCACCTAAGAGATGTGCTACTCAAAAGCCATGTCAATAATTTTGAGTGCTTGGTAAAAAACCAAAACCAAACATTAACATACCTCATGTCCTGGCTCTGTAAGCATGGCATTGACCATAAAACCAGAATAATTTTCATTCCAAGTATTTCTCAAGGTTTGCTTGATTTTTGTTGTCCCTACAAGTATTCCAGCTCTTCTCACTCAAACTGTCCCAGGTTGTAAACACAAGTGGGATGCAACTCTTCCATAAGCAAGTTTATCCCTGTATTTCCAAAATTGACTGCAGTAAATATTGTAGTGACTGTTCACATACTCTACCTGTCACACAGAAATGCTAAATAATTAAGGGAGGCTCCAATGAATTAGCAGGATTCAGGATTATTTGTTAAAGTTATTTCGAAAATAACAAATGCAAGTATTTGTTGATGCATTTCCTGCCACTCAGTGGTTCTAAAACATTTTGAAAAGAGCAATTTGAGGGCTTTTTTTAATTGCCTTCACAAAGTATCTTCACCAAACACAATAATTGGTTTAGGCTAGTAGGAACTCAGATCCTGCTTTTCATCAGTGCTTGGACAAATCAAATGCATGTTGCGCATATATATATATATACATATATATACACACACACCTATGAAAGTATTGCAAGTCTTTGCACCTTATTATCCTGACAGATTATTAATTCATTCCTTGTATTATGGCAACAGGACAATGCAGAGGTAGCAACAGGAGTTCAGAAAGCCCTTAGAAACAGCTGATAACTAACCATGGGATCCTGGCAAACCTCAGCCCAAGCATTTCCTCAATAGCCTCAGTACACTGATCTAGGGAGAATCACTAGAACACAAAAAATTTCCTCTAACACCAAGTAACACCCAACAGTGCCCAATATTACAGCCACGACCTATTAAAAATATCAAGCAATCATTTGAAATAAAATTTTTTACCCTATCTCATCTGCTGACAAAATTATAAAGAGCATTTAAATTGCCATTATGTACAAAAACAAAATGGTGATGCACAAGACCCTGTATTTTGTTACTGCATTTTCCTCACGCAGCAAGGGGAGCACAAACTGGGGAAAGGAAGGTCTTTGGCCTAGCATGGATTCCTGCTCCAAGGAAAACCATTCCATCTGAGACACAATTAATATGATTATCAACTTGTACCCTTTGTGTGTTCCCACCATTAGCAGAACATTTTCTCCATCACATTCTTCCTCCCTTTAAATAACCCTTTTGTTCAGGCTGCATTTCCACTTTCTTGATGTTCAACACTTCCAAAATAACCTTGAATATCTGAGGAATTCAAGTTGCAGAAAACAGGAGCTAGGAGGAAAACAAATTAAACAAATTTGTTTAAGCCCAATGTGCTTATGAAAACCTTTGCTTTGGCTTTCCACAGCTCCAGCTGCATGGCGATCTCTGCAGACTCACACACAGATTTAAACTTGACATTATCTAATGTATCTTGGGAAAAATCCTGCACAGCAAATTGAATTTTTAAGAGTGGTACTGCATTCAATGAGCGACTAATACTTAATATTTCCTTGAATTGCAGCAACATAACATTAAGGATAATAAACTCATTTGGAACTTATATGCTTTACCCTACTTTTGAATACACATTTTGAATGTACATGTTACAGTTTTACAGTTTGGTTTTTTTAAGTCTAGCTTTTGCACATAAATGAACAACTCCAGTCTATTTTGTGTGTGAGGTGAAAGCAGAAAGAAGCCCATAAACACACTGCATACAACCCGTGTCTTGTTAATTTCTGGTAGAGGTCATTGCTTTCATTAAAAATAATAATAAAACCATGTTAAAAATGAGCGCATACAACTTCCACTTAGAATGTAGTTTCAATCCAGTTGCTTGCCACTTCAATTCAGCCCTTCCTCCCACTTTGTGATATGCAGATATTTCTCATCTGAGCCCCTATGGCCAATCTAGGGTTTGAAAATAATCAAACAGAACAGTGTGCAATTTAAGGTCCTGACAACAAGTGCAGAAATGTTGTTTTATGCTTGAGGGAACTGTGCACAGACCATCTGCTGCCTTTGTGATTCCCCCGATGCCTGTCACAGTGAGTATGTACAAAAAGAACAGAATGCAAACAGAAGTATCATCATGGAGGTTTGGAGGACAACCTGAGATATCCCAGCACCTTGGAGAGACAGCACGTGGATCATCAGATCCATGTCAAGTGCTGGGAGCTCACCTCTTGTACACAGTCCCTTTGGGAACAACCCCACCGGGCATTTTGTGTTATTAGAGCAGCACTGTGTAATAGATGCAGAAGGATTTAGGCTAATAGGATCAGAGAGCACTGCATCACAGAAAATGATAGAAATCAGGAAAAGACACAGTAACTGGACTTGTAGATTTGGGATAGATTTTTTTCAGTGTTTTAAGAAGGTCTACGGAAGGATGAGCTTATACTGCTTTATAACCTCATGCCTTGCCCATTTCCATTTGCTCCCTCAAGGAATGAAAATGACACTGCCTACAGAATCCAAGAACTGTGTTATCCAATTGCCTCAGAGATCACACATGTTTTATCTGAGAGAAACAGATAAGTTTACATCAAAATATAGAAGAAAATAAATTCCTTCAGGATTATATTTCACATGAAAGACAAATAGATGCCTTTAAAGTGTCGCCTCTCTCCAACACATATTATTATTGCTTCTACATGAAACATCATTGAAGCCAACATGTTCTGATTTTTAAACTGTTTCAGTTTAAAGGAAGATGCCAATCCTCATCTGTTCATGCATGCCATGATAAGGATTTCAGAGCTTTAGCCTATTTCATTATTTGGTTTAGAGATTTTAACCAGTGATCTGATATTAGGTTAAATTTCTCTGGGAAACCTGCCTTACTTGGATCAGCCTGTTATGGAAATAAACAGGACATATCTTGCAGTTAAAACTGCTCTCCCTCTCATACTTCAATCTTCTGTCCGAAGTAACGACAAGTATATGCAGAAGAAAAAAAGGATTTTTCTTTTCACGTCTTCTTGGTTTCACAGTGATACTACTCATTTCCATTTTATTTTGGATAAAAAGCACTTTTGTTAATATTTTCCCTAATACACATCAATGAAACAAATATGAAGGAACAGGAGAAAAGGAGTTTGAACTATTCAGATTTGAAAATGCAAGGTTTACAGCAAGTTGAATGCAGCTCTAAGACAAATACAGCTTCCTAGCCCATTTTATACACACCAGGACCAGAGTCAAAGTCAAGTTTTTGCCTTTTCTGTAATAGTTGTGAAAACAGGTGAGCCAGTTGCCTAAGTTCTCCCCACCCACAAATGGAAACTCTAGACAGAAGTAAACACCAAAAAAAGCAGGTAGACAGCCTAACTTCAGACACACCTGACAAAAAGCCCCTCAGGGTTTCTTGTTTAAACAGCTGCTAAGAGAATCCATAACTACATTAAAAAATCCACTTTTCTTGTAAAACCTCTTGCAGTGAATTCCAGAATTATCAGAGAATGCTCAGTTCAGAGACGCTTCCACATATATTTAAATGAAAATATCTACCAGAAAAATCCTTCTTGGTAAATACCTCAACTAAGTGGATCTATGCCTCTAAGATGTTCTAAGCAACACATTGCAGATCATCTCACTTGATCATGACATCCCTGCTTCACAATCACACACTCTATGCTGTTTCTCCACTTTGACCAATTTTCTTGTACACGTCATGTTTGCGACACTAAAATTTATCATCCAGAAAAGAAGTTACAACTTTTCCGAACAACTACAAATATTTTCTTGAACTGAAGCCACCACATTTTTAAACACTGTAGTATCGCAATTTTTTTCCAGAACCTTCTAGCAGCTACAAATTTTAGGTAAGTAATATATTTCCAGTAGTGAAAAAAACCACCGAGAGTAATATACTCAAACCTCGCATTTAGATGCCAATCCCATATGGCCTTCTGTTGTCAGCTCCTTATCTTATAAACCACCTGCTTCTCCTTTGCACTGAAAACAAACCTTTTTCACAGCCTCCACATATTCTTATGGCCAGCCCACTGTGAGCCAACATAATCACAGCAGGTTGTGGGATTGGCTTTAAGAGTTTCCCCACTGCCGACAGCAGTTCCCATTAGCACAAGAACCTCATTCCATGCAACTGAATTTTCCCCACCTTGCATTCCAGGCTATTGAGGCCATGAAGTTCTTCCAACACAATCCCCTGCTCCTCTGTACTACTCAAGTCTCTTAATCCTCTACCACAGCAGTTCATTCATCATGAACAGTCTTGAGAAAAAACCTCAGTATCTGTATTAACAGACCAATGTTTTCCTTCAAAGTACAACTTTTTGCTCCCCTGTGTTAACTCATTTCTTGTCCAGTTTACCAACCACCATTTTAATACCTTATTGAGCAATTCCCCCTAGAGTTCTATGCAAAGCTGTTTATCAAGTGCAGATAACCAATTTCCTACATCTAAAGTAAAATATTTTATCAAGTAGAAGGACAAGCTACATCTGGCACCAATTACTTTAGAAAAACACCTCATCCATTTTCTATTTGATGCTGAATCTCTCAATACTTTTCCTTTCAAAATATGCTCTGCAAAGTCATCCATCCTCTTCAGGTCAGACTAATTCCCTCACCCCTCGCCTTTTTTTTTTCTCCTTTCATATAGCATTTTTAGTATCTTAAAATGTAGTCATTCACGTTCGCCAATAGATTTTTCCAAGGCCCATAAGGGTTTAGTTCTTGAGTAAACAGATGTAGATGTAAACATTTGTCATAAATATATTTAATTCCCCATTTCAGGCACATCCCTTATTTGGCGGGAAACTCACTGCACTTCAGGTGACCTCCTGCACATTTTTGGAAACACGTACTCTTTTGCTTCTTCCCTTCTCTGCTCTGTTTTCTCTCCCCATACACAAGCATATTGTTGTATGTGCCAGATTAATTAACATGTTCTGGAGTAAAACAGCTCCTTGCAGTCCGAAATGTGCCCCTTCCAAATGGAAATATTATTATACATGAGAATACTTAAGTGGTTTAGAAATACCATGTTCCTGATTTCCACAAAATCCCACTGCTATGGAAAAATGGATCCTCTTTGGAGAAGTAGAAAAAATTTCATTCTCTGAACTTGGTGCTCTTTGACTACTGTCTTGAACAACATCCTTTAATCTGTGTGCAGAGTGGAATCCCAACACCACTTTCTTTGGGATATATTGTGACAACCATCAAATTCTGAATTCCAATATTTCAAGTTTTGTCCAATTTAACAAAGGTCATCCTAAACCAGTTGCTTGAAGCTTTTCCCCAGAAATTTAATATATATAATTTGCTCTTCTTGCACTGTTACCTAAAAGAGTTTTTGAACCAAACTTCATCTTCTCATCACATTTGCGTGAGAAATAAATCACTACAGCTCTGACCTGTTGAGTGTGCTTATTATGACAAGTCTTCCATCAGAAACACAGAGATGGCATTTTAACATGCAAAAATAACTCTCCTTGCTCACACGCATCCAAGAGTCACGTTTATTTCTTTTTTAGTTTTTAAAGCAGTCATGCAGCTTCCATGAGCAAGCTACTCCAGCCTGCAAATGATCCCTCATTAAAACACTGCAAAGTAAGGGACATGCTACAATTAAACATTATGAAACAGCTGCCCTAAAACAAGAGAAAAACACTTCTTAGAAAGGATGGAGAAGAGTCAGAAAAAACCCTAAACTTATAGCAAAATATGGTTCCTTAAATAATTAAATTTGATTCAATATAAAAAGGAAACAACTACTTCTATGCTACCAATTGTGTGTTTGTCCAATTAGCAATCCAGATATGGAAACAAACCAAAGTACCACACTTTAAATCCTTTATCCCTAGAGATTCCTTCTTGAAATAAGACTGCAAAACAAAACTTCTCAATTCCTATTAACTGCTCATTTCTTCAAAATGTTGTTAAGCAGAACAATGAGACAAAACCTGAGAAACAGAATATATTATGAGACCCAGAAAATGATTTTCCATCTATTGAAAGCATTGAGATCAAAGCTTATAGAAGTTTCAGTCTATAAAAAGAAGTACTATTTCCTAGAGGGCATTCAATGAATATAGAGCAGTTACATCTGGTAGTTAATCTCTACAAGCCTAGAAAATATAATGTTTTTTAAAATATTCCTTCAAAGGATTCATCCATAGTTTGGACAAAACACGATGTCCAAGTTCTTTGTTTCTTTAAGCAAAAGTTAAACAGAAGGATTTGAAGACTATTAGGACAATCCTGAAAATATCAACCAAGTCCATGCAACCTCAAACCATTCTCTTTAAGGAAAAGAGTGGAACTGCAAATTGCACAAGACAAAGGTGCAAAATTTAAGTTAGCACAAGTTTTCTCAGCAGTTCTATAGTATTGCTGCATTGTCTTCTGCTCCCAAATAAACACACCTTTGACCATTTTTAGCTGCAGTTTAGCAGAGGTGGGAAAAATAGGTTTTGCCTGCCTAAATACTGAAGTTGAAAGACATGAAATACTTTTGCAGGCATACAAATAAAGCTCCTCCTGTACCCCTCCAAAAAAAAACCCCCCAAAAACGAATGGTATAAAGCCATTACATTATGAAAAACTCTGTTTACATACAGACCCCTGCATGTTAACAGGGTAACTAAAAAAGATCAAGACAACACTGCAAGGACTGGAAAGTAAGAAGAGTTCTCTATAAATTCTTTTAATTCTAATGTTGATTTTGTTATGAAGAATTTTTCATTACTATGATACTGTCTTGCTTCATTCCAGAGTTCCAAAAAGCACAAAAACAAACTAAGAAAAAATACAAGCATTTCTTTAAACCCAGTAGATAGCAATGTAACTATTTCCACAACTAAGAAAAAACCCACATCATTCTTTGCCACTCTTTGCCTTTTTAATTCCCTAATGCAACCAAGAGAAATTGCTCTAACCTGAAAACAGAGGTGTTATCATCCAGCATCAAACTTAGCTTAATGTATTAGGTCACATCTGTAATGATTGCTCAAAGCTGCAGCGATCAATATCACAGCACAAGTGTCTAATCCAGATGGCATTCAAATATCCTGTTACAGCCTATCTGAAGGGTCACATCTGAGTTCCAGAGGAGATCAATACAAACGTAGAGAAAAGGGAAATTCTAATCCAGTAGACCCTGCAAATAAAACCTAAGTACCTTCAAGTTTCCACTTTCTGTGGAAACTACTAAGATTTTACATTTCCATGTAAAGACACAGGTTTGTGATATGGATGAGAACCCTTTATAACCATGCACCACTCTATAGGAGGGTCTTTATTTTATGACTGTCTACACCTTACACACACAAAGCGCTGCAGGTAAACATGGAATCATGTCAATCCAGCTCAATATGCAATGGAAAAGGAAAAGCACACAAAGAGAAGTTTAGTTCAAAGTCATTTAACAATACTCCAAGAGTGTAATACATTAAAGAGAGCTGTATTTAAGTCAATCCAATGAAGAACTGCCACTGCCATGAGATACAGAATTCTGATCACTGTTGCAAATTATTTTCTACTGATTTCTCAGAAGTGCAAGTCTCCATTTTTAATGCAAAAATAAAGCTCATGAATCACCCAAAACATCTACAGCCAGTTTCCTTCACTTTCCCCTTTTCAATGTGGCAAACACTTCACATTAAGCTCTAATACCAAAAATACTATGTGCACTAACACCTGTGTCTGTCCTCATTTAATGTATCAAGGTATGAAAGTAGCATGACAGTATATTTTAAAAAAAAGTTGTCTCCAGGACACAAGATGTAAAAATAGGCTAATTTTTGTAACAGTGACTTTGTCACAAACATTTTTAACTAATGAAAAATCAAAATGCTAGGGGCAAAGAATTTTTCCCTCAAACTAGACCAAGAACCACTTGACAAGTCAGTCATATTTGTGATCTTGGAGTTAAAAAAGGAATTTGTACATAAACAAAATATTCACATCCTCTTACAATCACCTCATTTGAAGACCTTCCACTTTACTGCTGCCTGGAAACTTTTTAGATTCCATTTCTGGCTAAAATTACTCTTATATCTTGAAGAAGGTTGGATGTCACGGAACTATCGGATTAGTTTAAAGTAGAAGTTTGTCTGTCCTCCTTTTCCTAAATTGCTTCAACCTTTTCCTTTGAAAGCAAACACCATTCAACCCAATCCTTCCTCATTAGTCCCACAGCTACAACTTCCCTCAAGTCCTATCCAGCTCCATCCTCTAATGCCACAACTACCTGCTCCCAGTTCACCTCACATCTCACTGCAGGAAGCCCTCACTTTTCTGGTTCCCCAATTATCGTCCATCTTTCACCCTCTGCTCCTACTTAGCAATACTACACTGCTAAACCCTTCTTATGTGGTTTATATAATTTCTTCCACTGACTCCTTTTCCTACCACATTGTCAGGCTCTTGCTGCTTTGTCTCTTCCATGTCTGACAGGCATGGGGACCCTTTATGCCTAAACTGTCACTCAGAGAAACACTTGCTGTCACCACATTTCAGCACCTCCAGAAAACCCACTTGTCATTACGTGCAGCTGACTTATTCCAACAGGAACATGTGAACAGAGTTCATGATTTCTCAGTACACACACAACAGATTTGATGGGTTTTCCAGTTCATGCTTTTCCAGAGGATTATCTGACATGAAGGAATGAGCCTTCTTTGTTCAGAAGAGAGCAAGCTCTCTACTACAAGCACAGTCAACCATTTCAACGGCATATTTTAAGAAAGTGGAACATTTTCCACACCACCACTGTACATCATCACTTACCTTCAGCAAGAACATGGTGTGCACGCACAACAGCATCAAAATTGTATGCCATCTCAAACCTAATTCTGCACCCTGCCACACAAGTTACACTATACACAGGGAATCAACTGTAAGAATGCCAAGAAATTTGTACCAAAATCTTAGGTGGCCTTTCTCAGTAGTCAAGAACAAAAGTTTGTGCAGTACATGAGTCAAACTGGATGATTTTTACATTCTGAGACAGCCACAAATCACATCATTGCTTTTCTGTATTATACAAAAGACAATACTACGAGTTCCAACTTATTTTGAACCTGGTTTCTCTGCCTTCAAATGCATTGCAGAATCTTTCCAAGTACCAGAAGCTGTAATTGGTGTTAGAAATGTCAATTCCCACCTTCAAACAAGGTTTCCCAAGTCATATTGTTTCTTCCTCAGATTTTATTGCATGTTTTTCTAAATTAATTTTGAACAAGGGAAAACACAGCCATCGTGTTGCAGTGGATATGTGACAGGTGCATCACTCTGCCTAGTTATGGCTATTTCCAAAGCCAAAAGGCTACAAAAACAAACTTTATACATTTGCTATAAGCCACTGCCCAAAGTGAATAACTGAGAAAACAAGTATGGCACCCTCTGCAATTCTCAGTTCTTGTTTGCAGACAGACAAAAACTTTGAGCAAGGATAAACAGCACACAGTAAGGACTCAAAGTATTAGCACATGTTGTTCTTTTCTCGAGGCCTGTTCTCAGCAAGCAACAATTAGTTCTGAAATCTCCTTCAAGCTATTAAAGCAACCAGCCAGGCACTGCAGACTGATGGTGACTCCATAATTAGAGGTTTAGAGCCTCTAAAGCAAGGTCAATTTTAACACCAACAGGCCAACAAAAAGGAGAACACAAGACTTGGCAGTTATTTTTAACCTGCTCTACTACAGATGATCTGAGTTTTCCCAGAGATCACTTTTCCTGTGCTTCAAGTCTCAACAACCCACTGAACCCTTACATAGGTTGCATTTTTTAGCAGACTAAGAACCACCATCCCAGCCTTGTGGAGGTCACACATTTCAGCCTAAGAGACGGGACCATATTAGTGTAACAGGCAAAACATGAACATTGTCTAGACCTAAAGGCAGCCAGGAGGCACAGGAAAATGGAAAGCATGAGGCTGATCCTGAGCTGGAAAGCACAGCTGAGATGTCACCTTAGGCTTGACATTGCACTAATTAACTGCATCTAAATGACACCTCCATGGCTTGGAACACGTGCAGAAGACAACTTTTGTCAGGCTTCCAACACCAGGACACTGTAGCCTACTAGTCCCAATTTCCAACTATTTAAGGAAGTCACATATTTATACGACCTGCAACATGAGCATTTCACAGTTTCTTCTGCATGGCCAGCTCAGATAAACCAATGGCCATCTCCCTCCAGTTGAAACAGAAAAATTCACAAGAACTTTATAGGGGGAAAATTGCGCAACGTATAATTTTGCAAAACCAAATAACATGCTGAATTTTACTCAGAAAAGCTTTCCCTTTAAGTCATCATAAATTAAAATCTAAGTGTTAAACAACTATGAAACTTGTAACCAAAGCTCTCAAGTGTTACTAAGCTTTTCACAGAGCTGTTCCATCATTCCATAAGTTTTTGTCCAAGATTTAATCTTGTCTTGATATATATGGGAAGGAACCAATGAAGATCAGAAGCTATCAAAAAAGTCTCAGAAAGTCTCACTATAAAGTAGCCAAGAGTTTTTAGGCTGAGTTGTTCCTCACACATATCCAGGTACAAAATGCAAGAGTCTGGTTAGTAAGCCAGAGCATTAACTGGAGGTCTGACATCCAAAACTTCATCTACTCCCCTTTCATTCCTTATTCTACATTTGAGAGTCTGGAACTGGGAGAGTTACAGGGTTTTCCTGTTTGAAGTTTCACTGAAACACAGAACACAACAGGCTCCAGTTTTGATGAAATCACGTTTCCCCACCCCAGATAAATCCTGTTTCATCAGAAAGCTCCTGATCAGCTCCTTTAGTACATCCATTCTATGGGATATCTACTCTCTGAGGCAAAAGCACTCTAGATTGAAGAGGTAAAACAGGTAAGAGATGAGATCACAAAGGTTTGGTTAATGAGGACCCTTCCTTTCACCCAATTTGAAGAGGTGAACTGTCAGCATGTTCCACATGAGCATCAACAAAGTACTGACAAAAAGACAATAGAAAAAGAAGAAAAAAATCTTCAGACGACTCTGCCTCTCAGCTCCATCAGCCTCCTTGACACAATATTCATTAACAAGCCGCTTGGTGCTCAAGGTTGCTTCCGGAACTTGCTTAATCTGAACTGTCTGACCTGCAACCATGCTGGCTTTGTTGGTGTCACTGACTGCATCAACTGTAGGACGATGGAGCTCCCCAGGAGAAGAAATGAAAAGTTCAGTGCTTTTTTAATATGCATCTAAGAGCAGAAGGAAAGNTGCATCAACTGTAGGACCATGAAGCTCCCCAGGAGAAGAAATGAAAAGTTCAGTGCTTTTTTAATATGCATCTAAGAGGGGAAGGAAACAAGCTGTACTAAAAAAAAAAGAAAAAAAAAAATCACATGACAACTAAATGAAATTACTTGAACTTTCAAAAAGATGAAAAACAGTTGAGAAAAACATAGCAAGCATTGAGTGCCAACCGAAATAACACGTAGGAAAACTTAAAGTCTTAAAAATAGTATTATTCTGGCTTCCAAATTTAGAGATAAAGACAGACTTAAGATTCAAAGAATCTATATAATATCCAACATAATTGCACTGAAGTATAGCAGTGTGCCATTTCACAGAAGCAAAGGGTCCAGAAGTGGAAAGAATTGCCTAACGTGGGATGTTCAGTAATTTCTCCTTAATATTTAACCAGCTCCATAGCCTCTATTATCATCATTTATGGTGTGTATTACACAGTGCACTTTTGCTTAAAAAGCATCACCTAGATGGCTCTAAAAGTAGTATTTCTGAAAAGAAAGGCGAGAAGATGAAGACAAAATGTCTCTTCCAGGTGTTTCCAAACAGGGACCAACTCTTCTGACAGACACTTCAGGGGGCTGCCTGGAGCACAAAAACATGCAGGTTAACAGATCCTGAAGTAGCACAGCAAATGTTATACAGTAAAAGTGTAACCATAAAACCTGAGGGAAAGGTATTTTTCAGCTTGCATAACACAGGGAAAAAGAATCCCTCAAGCTAGCCTAACTAATGGGAATAGGGTAAAAAAGAAATACCTTGCCTAGCAAAGACAACTAACAGTTATTCTAGGCTTTCAGTCACTACCAAATACTTTACCTTACAACACATGGTTTCACTCTTCAAATTCATTTTGTAATAAAATCTTGATTGCTGTACAGTCATACTTCAGATTTGTTAATATATACTCATCATCCATCTTAACATTGTTTTCATATTTATCTTATGTCTAAATGAGCCAAATCTGCCTCACTTCAAATTACTTGTCCTACTGAAAGGTATGGAATTATAAACAATAAAATTCACTAGATTTGGCTGCATACAACAGTCCCAAGTTAGTTATCAGAGGTTTCTTTAGGTTAGTTGTCTGATAATAACACATTATAGCATTGGTTAAACACCTTTACAGACTAGCTCAACTCAAAATAATTCTTTTTACTATTTTCTTGTATTAGGAAACGTGACTAGAGTTTTCTGGTAATTTCCATTAGCAGGTTCCCTGGAGATACCCTGCTTACAGCCATGACCACAGAAAGACCTGCCTTGTCCTGCTGTCCTGACACTACTCAGGCTCACTGCTTGTGTGACCCACAGAGAGGGTCATGGCTGCATTCAGGAGGCCAAGTTTCAGCCAAATCCAGTTCTGCCGACAGTTTTCCAGAGTTCTGCCCTGCTGTACTTGGCTTCCTACTCTGCTTTAGTGCCAAAACCCTCACCCCCTCCTCCCAACAAAAAACAAGCTGTTGACATATTGCATTTGATTTCTTACAAACCATACATAGTCAGCCTCTGGGACTAAGACAGAACTTCAGTCTCTCAAAACTTTTTAAACTCATTAACATGGTTCAAAAGCATCTGATGACTTGAGAAGAAATCAATCATTTGTCTTAGAATGCTATATAGTAACTACTTGTCATTCTTAAATTAGAGACCTGATTTTTCCCCATAATTCCCCAACATGTAAACCTTGAGTACTGCTCAAGGATCCACAACTCACTAGAAGTTTTGCTCAATTAGAACATTTCACTCCTTCCAAAACTGCCCCAAACATTTCCATTACCCCACAGCAGTGAAAGGGCGATAGTCCATCTCAGAAAGCACTGAAAACCAGACAGGTAAAAAGCAGGCTCCCTTCAACGCATGAAAGCCATGAGCCAAGCCTATGTGCCTGTTCCTTTCAGTGGCATTTCATTTCAGTGGCATTTCACATCATGAGATCCACAGCAACACCCCTTTTGTTCCATGACTAGGTACAAAAATCCATTGAAATTTAGATGGAGTTTTAGTAACCCAAAATAAAACCCACTCATTTATTTCACATCAAACATTTTAGTGATGATTTTCTTCCCTAACCTCTCCTAAACTTGTGCTTCAGTGGGTGTTTCCAAATTTTCTACCATTTCTGAAGCACATTTAAACATAATACCTTTATTCTAAGTGACAGGCTTATGAGATCTTGAGACAAAACCTCTATACCATGAACCAATCTGTATGCAAGTGTTTCTTTTTACATCAGAAGCCAAGAGAGAGCCAGTGTCCTCACAGCAACTCTCCTGCCCACTGGGTTTAATTTTTAAGAGAAGATATTCATTCGTAGCTGTTCACTTCCCTTTAACTCCAACTTTTTCTCTCATTAGTGAATGGGAGATGATTTTTATGCAAATGAAAGGCCCAAAGGAGTTTTTTTAATCACCAATACTTCCATCTGTATAACAGGTATAAAGAGACCAATACATCCCCCTAAACGTATCATCAAGGCCTCCTGCTGTGCTGCTGTACAATGAATCTTTCTCTAGTTTTGTCTCTCAAATAACACAAGGAAGAGTATTCCCAACAAGTTCAACTCCATCACAAGTAAAGTTGTCCTATTCCTTCCATTAATGAACTCTGGATCCCCGGTGAGTAACTCACATTTAACCGGCAACATTCTGGGCTACTTCTATTAACTGCAACAGTCTGAACAGCTTGAACCTCAATAAAATGTGCACTAAATGACTGAGCTAATTTAACCTCATTAATCCTCAAACCAATAGAATAATTTAATGTCCACACAGCAGCTTGTGCACCGCCTCCAACATAAACACGGCCCTGGAGGAAATCAACACCAAAAATATGCTGCAGCCCTACTGCCAGGGCTATCACCGCTGGGAAAATCACCATGTAATTTCTGAGCCCGATCACCAGATGTATTCCATGAGTCACACACTTCGTTTGATCTTGTTAACAGTCAAATTGTTGTTTCCAAACTGGAGCTATCCTGAAACCTCCCCAATGCAGCAGTTTTATAGAGGAGGCTTTATTTTACCTGTAAACTATTTACCTTTAGTTTCAACACGAACACAGAAAGCATTACTAGCAAAGAAAAACATGGAAAACTACTCAGCATTGGTCCTTTTAGGCAGATAATTAGGTGAATTTAGGTCCCTAATAACCCTTAAGTACAGTAGCATATTAAAAATTTAGTTTTTGGAATAGTTTCTAAACTTAGTTGACAAGAATGTAAGGTCCTCCAAAATATTTATGAACATGTACTTTCAAAGAGACATTTTAAGAAATATTCTTTATGTATACTATTTGTTATTGAAGTTACTGATGAGAGTCAAGTGCTTTATTTTGTTAAATATAACATATTTACAATATTAACTTGAGATTCTAATAGCAAAAGCACATAACCCACAAAATATTGTGCTGTGTTGGCTAGGGTGGCACAAAGAGGACACTTTGTAAATACAAAAAAATAGATCAAAAAGAGGATTATTGCTAAGCATGTAAATGCTAATTTCGGTATCACACACAAGAAGTTAACTTTCAAAGGAACTTACTCTTGCTACAGTTTTAAGTACTGTGGTGTTTTTATTGGATTTGGCCTCACTTGTGCTTATGCCACTTGTAAAATGGGATGTGGCATTTAAGGAAAAAATTAACTCCCTTCAACTCATAAAAGCTGTGAGCTGAGTCTGTTCACTTTCAGTGGCATTCCAGATATACCAGGGTACCCACAGCTTTACCTTGTGCACATGACAAGGTACAGAAACCCACTGCAAGTTAGAGGAGCCAAGTAACTGGTGTTAGGTATTTACAGCAAACAAATCATCCATGATAAACAGCTACGACATAAGAACTCCCTTTTACCTCAGCACGTTAAAAGTTAAATTGCTCTTAAGAATTAATATGTATTTCTTTC